>JAFIRS010002154.1:0-247355 GCA_018342105.1 Gonioctena quinquepunctata
GGTTGAATATTTAATATAATGAGAAAATTTATTAAATATTTTCCGTAATATAGACTTGAAACTTTGAACATATCTCCAGAACTTTTCATAACTTTCCGTGAGCTAGAGACTAAACTTTGAACATATCTCCAGAAATGTAATATTATTCGCTTTCTTGTCCGTCTGTCTGTTGGTTTGTCTGTAATAATGATAATAATAATAGTATTGAGAAGCAATAAATTTCAGAATAACTTTCCGGTGAGCTAGAGACTTGAAACTTTGAACATATCTCCAGAACTAAATGAAAATGTAATATTAATTCGCTTTCTTGTCCGTCTTCTGTTGGTTTGTCTGTATAATGATAATGAGAATAATTCGATTTCAAACTATCTTCCCGATAAAGTATAGACTTGAAACTTTGAACATAGCCCAGAACTGAATGGAAATGCAATATTGATTTGCTTTTTTGTCGGGTCGGCTCCCATAACGGATAATGAAATTCTTAACCTAAAACCGTCATACTTTTTTTTTCTCTATGACTGCGAGCTCCAATACGGTCCCCTTCATAACGTACGCCAGCACACCTTAGTGGCAACCTCCAGAGGCTGCTGAATATCCCACAGGCGGGGGCTTCTCGGCCTCAATAACAGACATTTTTTCCTACACTTAACCTACAACCGCTATATATTTTTTCTATGAATGATCAGACCTCCGTAGTAGTCAACCGAGACCGTTAAACATTCTAGGCGGGTCGGTCCCCCATAACATAAGTTTTTTCACACTTAACCTAGAACCATGATATTTTATTATCTATACATGTTTAGGCCCCCAATGCGGCTTCCAATTATCTCAGACCTTCGTAGAGTCTCCCGATACCGTGAAGAACCCAGTCGTTCCCTCCATGACCGTCATCTTGAAATTCCTAACCTACAGCCGCCATATTTTTTTCTATATATGGCGGGCCCCCAATGCGGCTTCCAGTTGTCACAGACCTTCGTGGCAGACTCCATATACCGCTGAAGAACCCAGTCGTTCCCTCCATGACCGTCATCTTGAAATTCCTAACCTACAGCCGCCATATTTTTTTCTATATATATCGTTGGGCCCCCATATCACCTCCAGCTATCTTCAACCTGTCTCAGACCTCCGTGGTAGTCTACCGATGCCGATAAACACCCCCAGGCAAGGCCCCCATATAACGGTCATCTTGGAATTCCTAACCTACACCCGCCATGTTTTTTCCATTGATAGGCGGCCATGTTTTTCTCTTAGCGGCAGCCATGTTTTTTTCTATATATGGTTGGGCCCCCCAAAACGATCCTCCCCTTCCCAGCTGTCTCAGACCTCAGTAACAGGCCCCAAACCAGTGGCGGTGTCATATGGCGGGAGTAACCGGAGAGCTTCGGCCACCTTGAGATAAGGGCGTACCAACTGTAGTGCAGCCGTGGTGAGGAAAATGATAATTGTTGGTAGCGTGACGAGAGAACAGTGACGTTCGCTGGCAATTATTATTACAGCATACAATACAAGGGCAGAAATATCTATTTATATCATATCAATTTGGCTCACAAAGAAAACCAAAAATAATTAGCAATTTCAATATACAAAAACAATATATATATATATATATATATATATAATATTTCCAATTCATCATCACATAACAAGTGGCGCCCAACGCGGTGCAAAAATATATTAATTATAATAATAATTAAAAATATATATTTCCAAATTCTCATACTATAACAAGTGGCGCACAAAACGTGGGGCGAGAGAAGGCGAAAAAAGGCAAGTAAAGGAAATATATTATTTCTTAATAACACTGGGTGAACATTAGCAATTGGCATTTTAAAGAGTAAGGCTAGATATTGGTGAATAAAATGGATTTAAGAGATGGTAAGAAAATGGGTTTGGAAGAAGGTGCTGAAGGTAGAGAGAGGGGTGATCAGGAGCAAGGAGAGAGTAGTAAGGTGAGAGAAAAGAAATAAAAAGTGAGAGACACAAATGGATTTGACAGGAGTCAGTTTCAGAAGATGATGGAGCTTATGGTAAAAGAAATGGATAGAAATACAGAAAAAATGAATGGAAATATGGCAAGTATGAAAAATGAAATGAAAGATGAAAGGAAAGAAAATTCAGAAAAAATTTATGAAATAAATGAAAATATGGGAAGTATGAAGGAGGATTTGAGAGAAAATTCAGCAAGAATGGAAGAAAAAATAGAAAGAATGAATGAAAAGTCAGAAAAAATTAATAAAAAAATGGGAAGTGCGAAAAATGAAATGAAGGAGCAAATAGAAAGAATGAATGATAGAATAATAGAAAGTATGGAAGAATGTTTTGAAGGAAGTGGTGAAGGAATATGTGAACCATTAGAAACAAGTAGTGAGAAAAATAAAAATTCAGGGAGTACTTATAAAAAAAACAGATGTTAGGAACAATTTATTAGAAAAAGATGACAAACAGATACAAAATATAAAAATGAATTTCGATCTCCAAAATAATGAACTTATGCATAATATAAATGTGAATAATAAAAATTTTCAGATGAGAAAGGGAAAAATAAATAATAAAGAAAAAAATGAGAATATATGATAAAAAAAAATATTGAACTGCAAAAAAGGAATGAAAATAATAAAATAATAATAATGAAAATGAATGACATGAGCGTGGCATACAAAAATTATGAGTTGGAAAAAGGAAACATAAATTAAAAAATAATAGTAATGCAAATCAATGATATTTACAGGGAGAATGGAATTTTTAAAATGAAAGAAAGAAAAACAAATAATGAAATTATAATAATAATGGATAGTAAAATGTCTACTATAAATGTAAGAAAGAATTTGAATAAATTTTACTTTCAAATACAAGAAAATGGTAAAATTATGAAAAATAAAATAGTTGAAAATATTAATATAAAATTTCAATGAGAAAAAAAAAAAAAATATTGAAGGAAACAAAAACAACACATAAGTGAATATTTCATGAAAGAAAACAATAATATTGAATAACAATAAAAATACTGAAAAACAGAAAAGTTGATATAAAATTATTGGTACAGGTTAGTTAGATGAAGTAAAGTGAAAAACAATATAGATTATAAAGAAGGAAAAATATAGAAATGGATAATAAATGATGTGAATTTTGAAGAAAAATTAAAAGAAATGAAGATTAAAAATATTTTGTGTATAAAATGAATGTATGTGAGAAATGAAAGTGGGTATGATAAGAATAATATACTAAAGAAGTATATTATAAGAAATATGATGATGATGATGATGAAGGTATATTGATAAGTAATATGAAGGTATATTAATAATTAAAATGAAGGTATATTAATGAATTATAAATGAATATAATATGTTAATTATGTATGAATAATGAAAAAGCGAAAGAGTATGTACACAAAATAAAAGTAAATGAAATAAGAGTTCAAAAATAAAATATCCAATTAATATAATTTAAAAAAAGGAAAAGATAGGAAAAATGATAAATCAGTATAATTGAAAGAGTACCAGTAATTGTAAAATTGATAATTGAAAAAATATCAGTATAAATATAAAATGAAAGTAAGATGATAAAAATGAAATATAAAATGTCATATATGATGATATCTTGAAAAGTTTTCTCTCTTGATCTGAAAAGAAGTCCAAGTCAAGTTTTTTCTGGAACAAAAAAAAACGTAGTACTAATAGTTGGATAATCGTTGTTATTGTAGAACTTGTTTTTCAGGAAATCCAGTTAAGTAGTTTTCTGAAATTAGAAAAATATAGTATTAGTCAAATAAAGTTAATAAATATAAATAAAGAAATTGATATTCAAAGTTTTCTAACTTGTAGAAAATTATTGAATATAAATTTAGGAATGTTGTTATGTTATGTTATGCCAGTTGTAAATTTTAAAAGACTAAAAACCCACAAAAAGAATAATTACCAGATGGTTAATGGTTTCAAGAGTTTGTTTGTGAATAACTTTTGAAATTCTATGTATATTGTGAGCCTAGGTAGAATATGGATAGATAAAAATGTCAAAATACTATAAAACAATCAATTTCATACATTGTCAAAATTATTATAACTCATAATTGCTCAAAAAACAATAAAAAGTCTAAATTTACAAAATTTTCAGGAATAAACAGTAATCAACACATTTATAAATTTGAAACATACAGTATATGAAACTTTAGCCAACAAAAAGTAGGCAATGATAGAACAGCAAAGGTCTTTATGAAAATAGCCAATCAGGGAATAGATGGTCAGGTGTAAAATTGGAAATTGTGGGAGAATAGCAATGAGATGGTATCAGAAGCAATTATTTTTGAAATTTGTAAATAATGATAAGAGTGGAAAAATAATTGTATAAATAAATTATGCAATACAAATATAAACAGTGAAAAGTGACAATTTAGTGCACCAATTCAAAAATTCAAATGAAAAAACAAGGAGAAAAAAGAGGTATCTAGGCGATAGAAAACAAAGCTTCAAAGAGATCGAAAATAAATTTCCAAGCGGATGCCAACCAAAAATTTTACTGAAAGAAAATTGGTAAACAAAACCAATATTATTTTAATGATAACATATCCACGGATCCAAATGCTGATTTCCACATCTATATAGTTCCTGATTCATGATATTGCAGTCCTGACAGCGATTGGAAAGAGGAGACATCCTGTTTCATGGTATAATTAGAACACCAACAGTTCCAACCAGGTATAAAACTTTAATAGTGCTCTTCCGGTCCTGAACTATTTCACAAATAACATATTTCACATTCGAAGAACTTTATGTCACCCTATTTTGAACAATAACAGAAAATGTCACTCTCACGGAAAAAGTGAGGTTCTGTTTATCTATCCATGATCTGATTTATTATTTTATCCGTGAATATTTGTTTGATTCACCCTAGTATAAGTTATTTCTCGTAGGCCAGGGATTTTCAGTCTTCCTGAATGAAGGAGATGATTGCTTTGTGACATTTTGTTGTTTGTTTTCTCACAATGATCATTAACCTATCGAAGACCATTCAATAAACTGAAGTTAGCCACCAGTGGCAAGTGGCTCTATTGCTTTGAACCGGCCACCTTGAGATAAGGGCGTACCAACTGTAGTTTAGCCGTGGTGAGGAAAATAATAATTGTTGGTAGCGTGACGAGAGAACAGTGACGTTCGCTGGCAATTATTATTACAGCATACAATACAAGGGCAGAAATATCCCTTTATATCATATCAATTTGGCTCACAAAGAAAACAAAACTAATTAGCAATTTCAATATACAAAAACAATAAATATATATATATATATATATATATATATATATATATATATATAATATTTCCAATTCATCATTAATAACAAGTGGCGCCCAACGCGGTGCAAAAATATATTAATTATAATAATAATAAAAAATATATATTTCCAAATTCTCATACTATAACAATATATATATATATATATATATATATATATATATATATATATATATATATATATATGTAGAGCTACTAAAGATTGGGGTGTGTGGCCAGAGAAGAAATGTACTCTTTGAAGTCTGTCCACGCATTCGGAATGTTTTATTTTCATCTTCAGGTATATTTCAATGAAGAATATTTTTTTACAATAATTGTGTCCTTAGGATCTTGAGGTAATAATTAACTAACAGCTTTGTTGAGATCAGTTTTTGAGTTATTGATGGATCTTCTTTATGTACTGTAGGGTGAATTTCGAAATTCTGAACTTGAAGTTGGAAACACATTTAAAATTGTCTATTACTCATAACACATAATTTTCTTTGCGATAACCAATAGTTTAAAATATATGGTACAGGAACATTTGGGTCTTGAGAAAGTTCAATAGGTTATAAAATGTACAAAAATTATTTTACTTGTCATATGCTTCGACAGCAGGTGGTACCAACCTAATATAAAATCAATTGTTGTGAATGGATAATGCCAATAATTGATCAAAATGGTTATAGTAATTTTTGTTGGTAGTACCAACTGAAGGTTGGCCAACCTGATAATTTATTAATAACTTGAATCGAGATCAATTTGATTTGATATATATATATATATATATATATATATATATATATAAATATTTATATATATATAGTGTTTGGAAATATTATACATAGTAGTTCGGAACTGGAGTTACAAATACAAATTTCGATTCAATTTTCCACCCAAAGTTTAAATTCAAAAATATTATTATTTTTCGAAACGCATTTAAATACGGCTAAATGTATCTTGAAGTGAACCGTCTACTCCAGTTGAATTGTATTTCATATTGCTCACCATAGATAGCGATATATGTATCAGTTCATGATTATAAATCAGTTGCATTATTATGACAGCTGCTGTGTATGTCGAACGTTATGATATTCCGTTTCATCGGAGATTTTGGGCCGAAATTCTGCGCAGCGCAAAGCGATGAAAATATTACCAAGGTTTTAAACAAAATGTAGCAAATATTGACATCATGCACGATTACATTATTTTTTCTGTTTTTTTTATAGGAGAATAGAGAAAAACTGCATTTTAAAAATTCTGCGGAATAAGCGGAACTAGAAAAGTTGGTTAAAAATTTTCTTGAATGCAACGATGGCTTTCAAGAGTCGGATGAGGAAAATGTTAGCGAAAATATGGATGATTCACCAGAATTGGCTGCTCAAAAGTTCTAGAAATCTGAATGCAGCCACCCAGAATTTGATATTGCTTTTCTACCAATTGTTTTTCATAACGAGCTTGAGAAACCAGATTGAGAGGAGGTGAATGATAATAATTTTACCGATGTAAATAACAATGGGTTATAGCTCACCGACGAAATGTTGCCTCAAATTGGAGATACAGGCGCTGCAATGCAAAATATCTTCAAATTCGATAAAACCACCAAATTTTGAACAAAATATTGATGGTTTAAAGTTTGGTGGTAACGACAATATCCCAGCAATTATCCGCTGCTCAATATTCTTCAAGTTGAACTTGAATCAGTGATTTTTTTAATTTTATAACTGTTGAGTTATTTTTTAGATACTATTTTTCCAATGAGTGATTTGAAAAAAGTGCAGAAGAATCGAACCTCTACACAAAAAAAAAACAGCAAATATAATTACAAGCAATATATGAATTGCATTGCATTGTTATTTGCATTAACATGTCCGTCATCAATATGTCGAATATCAGAAGGTACTGGACCGATGAATATAGTTTTGATGAAATAAAACATACAATGAGTATCAAACGATTTGAAAAAAATCGTGAAATGCTACATTTCAGTGATTATGCCAAAATGTTGCCAAAAGACCATATTGATCATGATCGTTTGCAGAAATCGAGGTCAATAATTGATTAGCTAAACCAATGTATCCCATTTGAACAAAGTCTATATATTGACGAGCAAATCTGTACAACACTATATGAAGCAGTACATGCCTCTTGAACCTCACGAGTGGGGCACTTTATTATTTCTGTTATCTGGAGTTACAGGATACGCATTCTGATTCGAAATATACTCTGGCCAAGGAAATTATCAGAAATACCATGTTTTGAATGAACCTGACTTGGCAGCCTCAGCAAACGATGTTATACGCTCATGCCGGCTGGTTCCCAATAACGGTAATTATATTGTTTATTTTTATAATCATTATACAGGAATTCCATTAATGACATACCTGATTTCGAAAGGTTTCATTTCGCTTGGAACAGTGAGAAGAAATCAATTGCCCAACTGAAAATTTCTAATCAGGCTAGTTCAAAAACTCCCTGAGGATAAGAAACTCAGGGTCGTCTTCAGAGGCGTCTTCGAGTTTATTACTTGGGACGACATTAAAGCTGAGCTGGTTGACAGGGGTTTCACCCCGGAATCAGTGGCACGACTACATAAGTTGAACGGAGAGAAGAAAGTTCTCCCTCTTGTCCTAGTTCTGATTAGCAAGGAACAGCGTGACATATTCAATGTAAAAGATATCCTGGATGTCAGAATGACAGCAGAACCATAGAGGCCAAGGGCCTCTGTGGGACAATGTTACCGTTGTCAAAAGTTTGGCCACTGTCAGCTGAACTGCTGTGCCACCCCCGCTTGCGTCAAATGCGGGTAAAATCATATATCTAAGGATTGTGTCAAGCCGAAATCCAAAAAAGCAAAGTGTGCGAATTGTGAGGGGGAGCACACTGCGAATTATCAAGGATGTCCCAAGTGTCCTCGAATAAGGCGTAGGGTGAATCACCCGAACACGGGGCACCACAATCCTAGATTTTTTCCTGCAAATTCAAGCGGGACGCAGTCGTGCATGTCGTATGTAGCGGCAGCCCGTGATAACCCTCCTGCACAGACATCTCAGCTCAATAGTCCCAGAAATATTCTGTCGACTTTAGATCAAATGAGGACACTGCTTGCACAGTTCGCTGAGGCTGCAGCAACACTCTCGACCGGTTTCAAGCCTAACTAATGGGTGGAAGGCAGCTTCCGAACTTCATCAAAGCTGTGAGTTGGAATTGTAATGGCCTTCTCCAGAATAGACTTGAGTTTCAAGAGTTTCTTGTAGAAAACAACATTGATGTTGCTTTTCTGCAGGAGACTCGTCTTAATGGAGGAACTGTTAGATTTCCTAACTACAAAATGCTCAGAAATGATCGACTTGGACTTCCGGGTAGCGGCGTTGCCATTTTGGTGAAACGCTGTCATACGCATGTTCAACTTGGCATTTCCAATGATGATACCCATGGTATAGAAACTGTAGGTATTGTTTTCAACACGAGGAGTGGTCCTATGCAATTGATCAGTGCTTATAACCCTCCGAACAATCGAATACTTCCTGAAGCGCTCGATACACGCTTGATGGAAACAGATCAACCTGTTTTGGTCATGGGTGATCTGAACGCTAAGCACACACAATGGAGTCGTGTCACCAATCAGAATAGTAGGCGACTGTGGCAACATTTTGAATTTCCTCGAAGAATTGAAAATCTTATTCGAGATCGAAATCGGGCCAGAAGGGCCTATCAAAGGAGTCTGTTCCCTGGAGACAGAATCCGTCTAAATGGGTTGAATAGGAAGGATAGAAATAACGTAACCGAGTTTAGAAACGAAAGATTTGGCAACACACTAGAAAATTTGGAGAATGACAAACAGCTTTAGAGATTGAATCGAAATTTAAAGTAAAAAAAGACTGATTTCCCCCCTATTCATGGAGAGCTCTTTATGTACTACGACTCCGAGTCCAAAGCTCAAGCTTTTGCTGACTCGATGGAAAGACAATTCAAACTCAATGAGCATCCAGACGATGATCTGGA
This sequence comes from Gonioctena quinquepunctata, assembly GCA_018342105.1. Classification (NCBI taxonomy): domain Eukaryota; kingdom Metazoa; phylum Arthropoda; class Insecta; order Coleoptera; family Chrysomelidae; genus Gonioctena; species Gonioctena quinquepunctata. Next base: position 9,273 of record JAFIRS010002154.1, read on the forward strand.
TCGTGCTCTTTTGCTAGAAAATCGGGTTCACCGCACTCTAAGAGAACCTGATCGTGATGTCATTCGTCCAGCTTCGTTGGATGAACTTAAGGCGCATATCAAAGGATTGAATCCCAAAAAAGCGCCTGGTTTTGACGGAATTTCTAATTGTATGATTAGGAATTTTCCGGATGACCAGGTGCAGTCATGATTGAATATCATCAACAATTCACTGCGCCTCAAAAGATTTCCTCGAAGGTGGAAGCATGCCATCGTGGTCATGATCCCGAAAGGAAGTCAGAACCCGACCTTCCCGCGAAATTATCGACCAATCAGTTTGTTATGCTGTTCAGCTAAGTTGGCTGGGAAAATCGTTCTCGGAAGGCTTGACGATGAAGTGGAGGACAGAAATGTCCTACCGAATGAGCAGTTCGACTTTCGTCGCGCTCAAGTTACGATAGTGCTTTCGCAGCCCTTGGTTCGGAAAGCACTACTCGGTGTTTGAAACCAATTTTGTGTTGAATAACTCTTTTTCAACGTTCACCTTTTCCGCACAATTAAAGATTTACTTTACTCGATGCTTTTAATGAAAATTGAAAATGCAGGTTACAAGTGACAAAAATGGAATGCTCAAAATACATGTCCCAGATAATTTATAACATAAACAAAGAATAAAACTATTATAGTTCTTTCGTCAATATTCGGTTTACAAGATAAGCTTCGGTGTGGGCTCATTGTGCAGGAAGATAAGTCTCGGTAGGAGCTTGATCAGCAATATCTCTAGTCGCCAGGAAGTCTAGGCGGCAGGGCCGGACTCAGGAACTGGGTGGCTGGACCGGACTCAAGAACGTAACTCCTCCCTTCCTAAGATGAAGACTGGGGTAGGTCTGGTTGGCCAGGCTTCATGTCCTCCATATGGATTGGTTGTTGCTTTGAACGGTAATACTGCCATGGAGTATATGGGTAGCAATTTTTGTAGTGGAATGCCACTCCAAAGGAAATAATAATGCATGAAAAAATGCAAATAAGGATAATAATCCATACAGGTGAAGAGCTAACTTGTGGCTCATTAGGAAGTTGGAACTAATGGTGAGATTATATTATTGAGGTAAGATGTTTGATTTCATGTAGGTTCATTTTTGAAATAGAAAGTGGGGTTGATCTCAAAAGTAATTGAGAAAAATTCAAAGAGGGCAATTGGATAATTTTTGTTGGTGATAATTCGGCAGGTCCATGTTGGAATTTTTCACCATTGATGATAAAATGACAATTTTCAGGTATGGAAATGATATAACTTCCAGGCTGGATCTCGTGGTGGTTTTCCATGGTACAGCTCTCAGTGATGATGATATTGGTTGTAGTAGAAAACAGGATTGTTTCTGGTGTCAATTGGTTTGCCAATATTTTTTCAAAGTGCACATCACACATGGAACAATTAGCAGGTTCATTTTTGATTATGATGTTCAAAACGCAATTTTCTTTTTTTTGTAGGTTGTTCTTGCAGTAGAAGGTGTTCTCGATTTCTTCACAGGATTCTTCTTCATACTGGTAAAGTTCTTCACTCTCATTGAGGATTAGGTAAGGTTCAAAGGGTGATATAATTTTGTTTTTGATAGGTATGGGGTGAATAAAAAAGGTTTCAAAAGAAATAGGTTTCAATATTGGAAAATGGATGAGAAAAATTATTTTCTCTTCAGTAAATACTGTTTGTATTCCTAAGAAATTATAATAACTATGTTGATTTTCAAATCTAACCAACTGATTTTGAGAATAAAGAATATTATTTTTTATAATTAATATAAATTTTAGGAGGGAGAAAAGGGTGAACCTTATTAATATTTGCAAAAGAAATAGCATTAATAATTTGGTCTAGTTGACTTTGAAAAGTTATTAGAGTCTATTATCAGATGAAAAGCATTAATTTCATTAACCTGATTTTGGAATGTTTTTATCAGTTGAAAACTTGTTAATACATTGAATTTAATTTGGTAAAGGGTTTTATTTGTTTTTGACATCATTTCTTTTGCGAAAGAAAGTTGTTCATTCAGTTCATCTCGAATTAATTGATCCTTTTTATTGAAATATTGGAGCATTGAATTTATTCTTTCACCATCTTCATGGTCTAAAGTACCAAAAAGCCATTTGTGTATTTTTCCACCTAAGTTTATGAGTCCTCTTTTTTGGATGACATATGGTTGTATAATTTGTAATTAATGGTCAACTTGTAACAACAATGTTTGTGCCTGTTGCATGAGTAAATTTGATTGAGTGCTCAGTGCATTTTTCTCACTGAGAACGTCAATTTGAAATTGTTATTTATTTCTAATATCAACTAAGTCAGTTATATTGATATAACTTATAAAATTATGTTTACTAGTGATTATTCTAGTTAGTTCCATTTCTATAGGCACTATAGCATTAGTTAACTTGTTAATGGATCCATTTATTGGATTCATTAATAAAAGAAGGGATGGAAGTAAGAGAGATAATTTCATCTGAAATAAATAAAAAAAAATGAAATTGATATTTTTTTGCGTTTTTTTATTATTGATATTGATATTTTTTTTTCATTTATTTAAAAGCCAATTTGTCACAGTTTGTTCCTTATGATAAACTGTATCATTTGTTGTTAAAATGGGATGTTCGTGTCGGTTTTTATTGATTTTCTCAACTTCTCTAGTTTTTCAAATATTTAATTCTTCATTGATTTGTTAAAAAAAATTATTCATTGTTTCTTTATGATTTTGAACATACTTTGATATTATGTCTTTTTCAGATAAGTCAAATGGATCTTTTGAAGAGAGATGTCCAGAAATTACTTCAAATGGTGTATATCCAGTAGAAGAATGAATACAATTATTATAATGTAATATTGAGTATTTCATTAAATTTTGTAAAGATTGAGATGGATTTTGTCTTGTCTGAGTTCTAACGTGTTCAATTATGGTTGAGTGAAACCTTTCAATATAACTATTCGAATTTGGATTTTTGGGTGTGGTGAAATGGATATTTATTTTATGTAATTTCCAAAAATCTTTAAAGTTCTGATTATTAAATTCAGATCCTCCATCACATACTATTGTATGTGGTATTCCATAATGTGGAATAAAAGTTGAAAATCCGTCAAGTATATTGATTCCGTTTATTCCTGGTATAGGGTATGCTTGTCCAAATTTTGAAAATGTATCATTTACTGTTAAGAATTTTTCTTTCGAGATAGAAAGAGCATATATGTGAATTCTTTCAACAGGTTTGTTTCCTATAGGAATGAGTTGAAACTCAAATTCATTAGGTTGTCGTTCATTGCATAGAAGTTTTTCACAAGTTTCAAATGCATGTATGAATTCTTGAGAGTATTCACTTTTTTTTTCTTTTTTTTTTTTCTAGCATTGGGTTAAGGGTTATGTTATTTTTGAAGATCATTTATGAATTTTCTATAAATCCTTAAAAAAATTTAATTTTTTCTATAGCTTTCAATTTTCTTGGATTAGGCTGAATACTTTGAGTGATTCTAGAGTTAGTTTTGTAAATATGATAATTAATTTTGTCAATTTGTTTATTTTCTTTTTCAATATTTTTAAGTATATTTGAACATATAAGTATTTTTGAATTTATTCTTATTATTTTATCTTGAGTTATTTAAAAAAATAACTTTCATGTTGTTAATTCGGAAAATGTTAATAATGAAGGCATATATGAAATAAAAATAAAAACTCTAAAGCTCACTAATTTTTTCAAATGAGAAATAAAGTTACGATAGTGCTTTCATTATTCAGGAGGTCTCCTTGGAATGTGACCTAAAATTTTATTTTCAGGAGGTCTACCTGGAATGTGACCTAAGATTTTATTTTCAGGAGGTCTACCTGGAATGTGACCTAATTTTCAGGAGGTCTACCTGAGTTGTGATGTAAAGTTTTCATTTCAGGTGGTCTACTGTATTCGCGCAAGAACATTATTTTGGATTTACCAAAATTCTGCGTAACGAAATCTTTTCTAAAGGCTGGGTATGAAAAACAATGTTCAATTTCATAATTTTTATACTCATTATTGGTTTTAATATTTTTGAAATTTCTAATTGGTTCTAAGGGTTTGTCCGTATCATCAACAATTTTAGAAATATTATTTTCTTCAACTATTGTTGGAAAATCACTAATTTTGGAATGTTCGTATTTTTTAAAATATTATTTTAGTCGGATTTTAATTTAAAAAAATTACATCCTTTACATGTAGAAGAATTTGGAATTTTTATTTCTTGGTTGGCAATCTGTGAATCTAATTTCAATTCAGAACTGACTTTTGTTTTTGGTTTAACTAATATGTTTTCCATAAATTCGGGCATTTTTGGATTTTCCTTCGAGTCAATTTGGTATACTTGAAGGTCCTGAGAATTTAAATTATGATTTTCTACTGTCGCTTGATCGTTTCCTACTGTAGTTATATTTTCCAAAAGAAAACAGTTTTGATTCAATGGGTCTGTCTGTTCGTATGAATCTTCGAAATGATTTTTATTTTGATACTGTGGTTCAAAATTATTTTCATTCTCATATTGAGGTTCATTCAATTGATTAATTTCTGTCTGTCCGTATGAATCTTCGAAATAATTTTTATTTTGATACTGAGGTTTAAAATTATTTTTATTCTTATATTGAGGTTCATTCAATTGATAAATTTCTTCAGAAATAAAAGTTGGTCTGGATTGGGGTTGGAAAAACTGTCTTTGCTGTGGGTACAGAGAAGTATTCACATTTCTAGTTACTGTAGACATTGGTATTGGTTTACTTTGAGGTGTCTGATTTTTGGGTTTCCAAACATTTGGATTATTCGGTTTTCCGAAAACCTGTTGAGTGTTGAAAAACCTTTGGGGCATTTGTCTTGCTTGAATTTGTATTGGTTGACTAGGAAAATTACGATTCTGGTTTGAGAAATTTTTATTGTTAAAACGGGTTTGATTCGGAAAATTCTGATTTGCGAAATTTTGATTAGAAAAATTTCTATTTTGGTTAAAACTTGGTTGAGGGGAAATTTGAATTTCTTTGTTGATTCATAAAATTATATTGTGTATATAATTTTGTGGTTTTTGAACAGGCAATGGTATTTTGTAACTTGGTTGTGGAATTGACTGAAATTGATTTCTTTTTCCATCGTTTACTAAGCTTAAGAAATTTTCTTCTTCAATAACAAAATTTAAGGCTTCTTCCAAATTATTGGGGTTTTTCAATCTAACTGCAGTCTGAATCATAGCAGGTGAATATTTCAAAAATGTTATCAAAAGTAATTTTTCTATGTTTCCAATTTGAGCCATTTTTCCATCTATTGTGAGTGTATTATCATTATTGATAGATGAAAAAATTAAACTTCTTAAATACTGACATCTAATACCAAAATTATATGAATTTTCATTTATATTTGGTTTTAAAGAATGGAGTTCTTGTAAAAGACAAGTGAAAGATCTTTGGTCGGAAAATGAAATTCTTAATAAGTCCTTTATCTGTGCCCATGGAGTAAGTTCATTTCTACTTGAAATCAAAGTCAAGGCTTTTCCTTTCAATTTACTTATTATTCTTCTGAGAATTAATTTTTTTATAAATTCAGGTTGTGCATTATATTGTGAAAAAGTCTCATCACAAGCAGCACAAAAATTATTTAATTCACAAGGATCACCAGAAAAATTTGGTATAATATCCAAAAAGAGTCTTAGTTGTTGGTAATAAATTTCAACTGCCATATTTAAATCTGTGTTATTTAAATTTAAATTTGAAAAAAGTGAATCGACATCGAAATTGTCGACACAATTCACGATTTATTTATAATTTTGTTCTCCTAGAATAGCTCTTTGTTGACGTAATTCACGATTTATTTGTGAAATATCCCTAAATGCGTTTAACATAAAAAAATTAATTAATATTTACAAGAGAAAATATTTCTTAGTGTAGGGAAGGAAAATGGTTGTAGGAATGAGAGTGACTTACGGCTAAGTTTTCTTGTTTCTCCTTAATTCTAAACCAATTTTGAAGATGCTGTCCTCCGGATGGTTGTCAGTGGTCCTCTGATTCGTTTCTGTTGCTGGATATTCAGATTCTCACCCTGTTTCTTCTTTTTTCTTAATCCTAAACCATTCTTGGGATGTACTGTCCTTCGAATGGTTGTCAGTGGTCCTCTGATTCGTTCCTGTTGCTGGATATTCAGATTCTCACCCTGTTGCTGGTAGTGGTTTTTGAATTTGGGTTTTCCAAAATCCGTCTCCGACTGCGCCAGTTACGATAGTGCTATCGCAGCCCTTGGTTCGGAAACCACTACTCGTTGTTTGAAACCAATTTTGTGTTGAATAACTCTTTTTCAACGTTAATTTTTTTCGCACAATTAAAGATTTACTTCACTCGATGCTTTTAATGAAAATTGAAAATGCAGGTTACAAGTGACAGAAATGGAATGCTCAAAATACATGTCTCAGATAATTTATAACATAAACAAAGTATAAAACTATTATAGTTCTTTCGTCAATATTCGGTTTACAAGATAAGCTTCGGTGTGGGCTTATTGTACAGAGAGATGAGTCTCGGTAGGAGCTTGATCAGCAATATCTCTAGTCGCCAGGAAGTCTAGGCGGCAGGGCCGGACTCAGGAACTGGGTGGCTGGACCGGACTCAAGAACGTAACTCTCACTCCACCGAGCTACAGGTTTTGAGGCTGGTGGAAAATACAATATCTTCGCTAAACACCAACAATAGTGCTCATATTGTCCTTCTAGACATAAGTAAAGCATTTGACAGAGTATGGCACGGAGGCCTGCTCTGCAAATTGATTGATTTCCACTTGCCTTTGAGCCTGGTGAAGTGGATGAAGTCGTTCCTCATGGGTAGGACATTTCAGGCCAAGGTTGACAATTTCCTCTCGGGGGAGTACTGTCTCCTGTATTATACGCACTCTTCACCTCCGATATACGACGAACCAAACACGTGAAAATCTCTCTGTTCGCCGATGATACGGCCTCACTTTCTTCGTCAGCCAACCACCTGATGGGTGTTTATTTGCAGAATGCATTAAACGACCTCCAGCAGTGGTACCTGGAGTGGAAAATAAAGTTAAATCCCGATAAAACACAAGCGATCTCGATGGGTCGCAAGAGAAACAACCCGGAGAGGGAAGTGACTATCTCTGGAAGGGAGATAGAATGGTCGGAACAAGTCAAGTACTTGGGGGTTACTGTGGATCGTCGGCTCACCTGGAAGCCGCATGTGAATATAATAAAAAACAAAATTGCTAAGAAAATCGGCGCACTTCACCCCCTGATTAATAGAAGAAGTAAACTCACTTTAAAAAATAAAGTCAAGATCTATAAAATGATGTTCAGGCCTGTCATTTTGTATGCCTCAGCCGCCTGGGGCCAAACCTGCAGGACTAGCATTCGCGTCCTGGAACGGGCGCAAATGAAAGTTCTGAGGATGAAAACGAATGCTCCGTGGTATGTGCGGAACGATCGGATACTTGAAGACTTGAACCTGCCTTCCATCAGGAGTATAATCAGAGACCGCAATCGGAAAGTATTCGATTGCTCAATAACCCACGAGAACCCCCTCGTGAGGGAAGCTACTGATTACAACATAGACGACCCCTCGCGCTTTGAACGTCCCAGGCACTCCCTGGAGTAATGGGCTATCTATCAACCTATCCCGGGTAGTGAAAGCTGCATCCTCTATAAAAATTTAATTTTTTAAAATTTAGTATTCAAAATTCTTTTTCGGCTATTTTTGAGAACCACCATCATGGGAAGAGCTGGAGACCGGTCTCCAGTCCTCATCCAGTCAGAATTCTCAATCCATGAATGGCTGTTGCCCACTTGTTTGAAGCTCAAAGAGTGAGAGGTTATACTCGTGTTCAGTAATAGTGATAGAAGATCCTGAACAAGTTTAAAAACCAAAATCACGTGGTTCATTTGAGGAATATCTGACCTCATTCCAATATGCTCATATTATATCAGTATTGTGGCTGGACAACAAAGCTGTTACATCACTTCCCACATACAAAGGGTCTCTTCTTATTCAAGAAGTGAAGAGATTTGATGAAAAACAGGGCAACGTCGAAGTACAATGCCCAAACGCCCAAACTTAGTATTGGCATACAACAAACATATGGGTGGGGTCGACCTCTTAGACAGCATTTGAGGATGGTACAAAATCACAATGAGAAGCAGAAAATGTTACTGTAGAATTTTTTACCATTTATTGGCTTCCCCATCAAGGAGTTGAAGATCAAAAAGGGAACAATGTCAATGGAATGTCAATGGAAAAAGTTGCGGTGAAATTGCCTTTGTAGCTTGGGCAATGCTGTAGAAAAACGCCATCTCCATCACTGGACCGAAATTTGGAACAAAAAGAAAGAAAAATGCCGCTGCAATTTTCCCAAAGGGCGTACGAGCGGACAAATTCGGCCATATTGGTCAATAGCCCGGTCAATATCGTAGGTGTGAAATACGTGAATGTGAAGGTTTTTCATTTATTTTTTGTGAGAAAGGCAAAAGTCACCTTTGTTTGAAATAAAAATAAAAGCTGTTTTGCTGATTTTCATTAATAAAATATATTAATATTCGTAATTATCTTTATTTCGTTACTGCATGGAAAAAGTAAAAAAATAAAAATTGAAAAGATTAGTTTCGAAATATTTTGTTCATTTAGAAGGATGATATCTTACCAAGAATATTTTTTTCAAGCAAAAAAGAAAACATGCATTGATGGGTTAAATAATAATGGAAAAAATATTTGTGATATATTTTGAAATAGCATTCTACACATTTTGTTCGAATAGTTTTTTGATGATGATTTGTCATGTGAATTTGAATATTATATTCCTGAAGGAGCTCAATTGTGAAAATTGTAATAATCTTCTTTCAGCACACAAAACCTTCCGTGATCGTGGATTTCATCACCTATCAACTCAACATGTTTCAATTTATACTCTACTCCCAATATATTTCCATAACGAATTGATAACTGTTGGATAAGTTAATAAATGATTTCAATTCAGAACATGTCGATCAGCAACTCCATTCACGAAACGTTCGGGGAAGGTAATGCCCATATTCGATGAAAATGGCATGAAGGGAATGAAGTGATATTTCGACCCGAATAATGAGATCGTTTGGGCACGTTTCAAGATCAACTAGTGGAAGGTTCGAACAGCTCATGCTGCCTTCATATGAAATATAACGTAACGTAAATAACATCAACACGAAACCGTGAGAATAACATCACCAAAAAGTGGATTTTCTATGAGAAGGTGAACTATGTCTATACCTTTTATATCTGGAAAAGAAAAAGAATGGACGGGGAATGAAGAATTGAATCATTTATTATTTTTTATCCTAAATGGAAAAAGTATTGTTTTTTAAAACATTCTAATGTTCTTTCGTATTTAGATCAGATAAATGAATACTGAATACGGTGCTAAGAGAAATATTCATCCCAAATAACGATCAAGGGCGAGTGTGACTCAACACCAAAAGTTCTATACTATGTACTATTTCATTTACGAAACTGGAAATAATTGAAATGATTCATTCTATTTTTGTCTCATTATAATAAAACGATTTTCATGTGCAGTCCTATCGCTGTAACGATATAATATCACCCCAATTCAGTCGACAATAAATTTATTTCATTCATTATAAGTACTCGTAATCAAATCGGTATTTATCTCTTTTGGCTAACCTGACTATTCAAGTTATTCGGAATACTGACTTATGCGAAGGAAAACATATCAAATTCACCGCCTTCTCATATTACGCTATATGAAAATAGCATGGTATATTTCAATCAGGATCTGAAACTCGTAAGGGAGTTGGGAACCCGTGATCTTGAGAATATGAAGCAGATAATAAACGCCTTGACCATCCAATGATTACGGGTGTGTATAGTGAGAATATAAAATGTTATAAAATGTTTTTGCTCATTAATTCGATTGAAAATCATCCCTATATTTCTACAATTCATTTTGGAAAAAATACTCGATAGTAGAGTAACAACATCAATGTCTGAGGTTGATAGACAAAAGAGTGTAGATCATGCAGGGTTGAAGAAGAAGATGGATGCCGCTATTGCTAACACTGAGTTTTATTCAATGAATCAACTATTGATGAATATCTGTTTCATACGAAACCAAAATATCAACCCATTTCTTCTCAATCAGAATAATTCTTGGCCTCAATAAAAGGTTCAGAATTTTGATGACAATCATAGGAATAAAAATTGTATGAGAACCCAAATGGAGTGCTACAAACAAACTTTTATTGTGATAAATTTGTTTGTATGTTGATCGTGCTCCATTATATACAGGTCTCACGCAGAATACATATATCATTCCTTCCTGAAACTGAAGTTACTCAAAATGCAAACTTGATTTATTTCAGTCATAGTCGTGGATCCATTTCCAGTATATATGTTGATAATTTGGAAGATGATGATTGTTCAATTAACAATCAACAAATGAATTGTAACCAGTTAGATATAGCATACATTGTTAGTCAGGTCATCACAACAATGCAACTGAAATGCATACCTGACACCGCTGAGAATATAGTAGTTCCCCAATTCAGATAAAGTATCACATTGTTATTTAAAATATATTATTCCAGATCAATTGGAGGGCGATGCTTGTCAATGAAGTCAATCATGCCTAGATATAATTCGAGATTTTAACTGTTTCAAGACGACAATCAAATGGAAACAAAACTAAGGAGAGAACGTTGCTTTTCAGTCCAGCATTTTCTCGGTGAATTACCATGGCGGAACATTTCACACCTTGTTCTGTACAACAGATCATACAAAAACTTTCCTGCCGTTTCCCCTTACCCATCTGGTCGACTGATTTCTACTGATACAGTGGCGGAGGCTTCAAAGCATCTCAGATAAACGGGCGCATATTTAAATAATACAAATAACATTTGGAATATGGGGGGTACTAGGACCACATACGATTTCCCGAGTAAAATAAAATTATAGAAAAACGGATATCCTAGGGCATCTCTAATAACAACAGACGAAAGAAACATTGAGGTCGAAGATTCAGGAAACGAGAGGCCCTCATGATCCGGTCGGTCCGGGAGGCGAGTGGAGGAAAAGTAAATGGAATAATCCACAAAGACTTGTTAGAAGGTAATGGATCTGATCAAGACTTCAAATAATCTTGTGCAATAATGATCGAAATGGTATGGTTTTAATTCGCGACTTAAACAGATTCAGGAAGCGTAGTTTGTGGTTTCGAGGAGGAAGTGTGGAGTCAGCTAGAGTTTTCTCATGAAAAAAACAATTTTTCTCTGTACAGGCGTTTAACTTCTGGGGCATTCAAATCCAGACGGAGACATGTGAAACACTACCCATTACTCACTTTCGCGCACGAATTCTCCACGATACCTGAACTAGCTAGTCCAGTTTTTCTAGTAATTGATATTTAACGTCAGTTTTTGTCTGTTATCTATATTGAGAGAAAAAGTTTATTACTAAAATGAGAAAAAAAAAGATTTCTGTTTCCGAAATGTTTACAGAAAAATAACATTTTTGTGGAATCCTATTGGGAGTAAATCACTTCAATTATTGACACCAAATAAAAAATAAACAACAATATCCAAGAGTTCCAAAAAAGTGCGACTGTGGTGGATCATACCAAGAAAAATAGCACAAAATTCTTGGAGGGATTCGAAAGATCCGATAGTATATTTTCTGATATTCCTGAAAGATGAATGAATATCTGCATAAAATAGTACTGGAAGACGATAATTAATTTTTTCAGAAACAATTCCCAATTCTGACACGGCATGGAAATGGAATAAAAAACAGTTGAATCTAATGGAGAGATGGAGTAACATATGACAACTGGCAACACCATTTATGTCATCTCTGATGGCGAATTAAAAAATGAAAAAACAAAAGCGTACAAGTTTTTGCAAAAGATATATGATGATCCTAGCCCTATTGTGGAGTTCATTTATACGGTGAGGGGGGTGAAATACATGTCCATTTCGGATTCATGTGAGGACTACTGGTAGATATCTTCAACGGTAATCTATTGAAAATATATAGGTATCAATTTTATAACAACCAAATAATTCAACAAAAAACAATAAAATTATTGTCAGCGATGACTCAAACATATTTCATACGTACACGGCTTGAATGAAGGTTTTTCTTTAAAAAGTCATTTTATTGGTTATTTCATTTTTTGCTATTCAGTTGATTTGAATTATTCTGTTCATTTCTAATAGAGCATCGTTATCACAAGGTCTCTCTCCTGTAAGTTTTTAGCTGGAAAAAATCATGATCTCCGACCCCAGAAACTCCCACACACCCATTCTGAATATAATCTGACCATAATCATAAACTTGTCCACCATCCTGGAGGAGCCATTTTGAATTCATAGATTCATTCATAATCTCTGAACCTGAAAACCCCTGCATACCAATTTTGAATCGAATTGGACATAATCACAAAACTTGACCTCCATATTGGGGCCGCTATCTCAAATTCATGAATTTGAAAAAAAAAAACATAATTTCTGATCCCGAAAAGCCTAACATACCAATTTTAAATCAAATTGGACCATGATCACAAATCCCGCCAGCCATCTTGGAGCTGCCATCTTGAATTTATGAATTTTGTCAACAAATTCATAATTTCCGACCCCAAAATTCCCCACATACCAATTTTCAATCAAATTAAAACATATTCACATATCTCGTCCGCCATTTCAGAGCCGTAATTTTGTTTTTCCTGAAACAGAAATCCCATAATGCATTGTCACCGGATTGATGAACACCTGCTAAATTTCAAGTTGGTCGGACGACTAGAAGTCGGTCAAAATGAGCTTGCAAGATTTGACCCAAACTAATGAACGAACGAACTAATAAGTGAAAGTAAATCAAAGCTTGTGGAAAAGTACGGGATCCTTCATGTCAGGACTGAACTTCATCCATCTGTCTGAAAGGGTATCTTTCTGAATGGATATGCCAATTTCTTTTCAGTCTCGACATCCCATCATTCTCTGTCGCTGGATAATATGAGAACATTTTTGCCTTTCACTAATTTTCATCATTGAATCATATTGGATGAATTCAGTTGAATTTTGTGAGAAAGACAATAGCAGCATGGAGATTCATTTCCATTTATATCATATTTCAGAATCATTCATTCAATATTTCTCTTGTCATGTAGTTAATTGTATACTCCCACAATAATGAAAATGCCATCTGAAATACCTGGAACAATATATGAACAAGAACCAACCACTGAGTGGGAAGCCTAACAGATAAGCGTTCTGGGGGAGTGCTTTTGTTTGAGAACATTTCATGCATTCCGAACGAACAAATTGGTACATTAATGAATCGGGATTCTCATCTCAGGGCTGCTATCAGATTAATATTTTTGGAAAGTGAAAATCCTCCGTTTGTATCCAGCGAATGAACTCTCAATAAAAAAATTGGATGATAGTAGGTGGGACAGACTGGTTCAAGTAACTTCATTTCGAACGTTTCCTCTTGCATATGAGGCCCTATGTATTTCTTCTACCCTACTGAATTATGAGTTTATCTCCAAGCATTTCCTCCTGCAATATTATTCAGAACTCTTCGTTGACAACCAATGGTGAATACAAGCAATACACTCTACGATGGCTATAATGAAAATGATAAAACGGCAGTTTGTCGTGTGAGAGAGACGACTGATGGAAGGAAAACGAATTGAGAAGGAACGACGACAGAAAGAAAAACAAGGGGAGGCATATTTCAGAATCTTCCATTCAATATTCTTCTTGTCATGTAGTGAGTTGTATAATCTCAAAATAATGAATATGCCATCAGAGGTACCTGGAACAATATATGAACAAGAATGAACCACTCAGTGAAAAGCCCAACAGATAAGAGTTCTAGGGGTGTGCTTTTGTTTGAAAATATTCCATGCATTCCAAGAGAACAAATTGATACATCAATGTATCGGGATTCTCATCTCAGGGCTGCCATCAGACTAATATTTTTGGAATGTGAAAATCCTTCAATTGTATCCAGCAGATGTATCTTAATAAAAAAATTGGATGGTAGTGGATGAGACAGACTGGTTCAAGTAACTTCATTCTCGAAGTTCCTTCTAGCCTATGATGCCCCATGTATTACTTCTTCCTTACTGAATTGTGAGTTCATCTCCAAGTTCTACGCATTTTCTCCTGTGATATCATTCAGAACATTCAGTGACTCTTTGTCGACAATTGATGGTCAAGAAAAATACTATACGATGAGCTCAAGGCTATAATGGAAATGATAAAACAGCTGTTTTTCGAGTAAGAGAGACGACTGATGGAAGGAAGACGAATTGAGGACGAACGATGACAGAAAGAAAAACAAGAGGAGGCAGTTAGCCGACAAGAGAGGAAAACAAGACAAAAAGAAAAACAAAGGAAGCATGTCGTCGACAAGAAGGGGGGATCGGCATTGAAGAAAACAAGAGGAGGCAGTTCGTCGACAAGAAGGGGAGAAACTAAGGCGGATTATAGAACAAGAAAAGGTGCTTTGTCGACAAGAAGATGAGGAGTGACGGCAGAAAATAAATCAGGAGCGAGAGAAACGTCGATGAAAGAAAAAAAAAAAAAGTTGACAGAATGAAAATACAGGAAAAGAAGGAAGGAGATGTAAGAGAAAAACAATAGGAGAAACGTCGGTGGCAGGAGGAGAAACGACGAGAAAAAAAACAAGAGAAAGAAAAATAACGAGAGCTTCAGAATTTATTTTTCAAGTTGATGTTCCGGAAAACTAAAAGGCAAATTGCAGGACTGAAGGAAAAAGTTGATGGGGTACGGAAAGAAGCAGAAGAAAAGTTATTGCAGTACGAGAAGAAGCAAATAAGGGAGTTTGGGTGGCGCATGAGAGAACCTTCCAGGTTTGCCACATCGAACAATTCCGTGAAACCTCCGATTTTCTATGGACAGTCACCACGGTCCCTATATCGGAGTTTGAAGCTGCGCCAACAGCCAACAGATGAAACGATGAAAAAAAGGCTATTGCACTAATAGTGTAGTGGCTCAGTGAGTACCTGCTTTGTCAATGAAGACCAGCATCGTGAGTAAAGAGAGAGAGAGAGAGAGAGACCTGATTTTGCTTCACCAACCTGAAGGACATTTGGAACGGGTAAAGTTTAAAACACGTGTGTAGATATCGGACGACATGCTTCCTATTGTTTTTCTTTTTGTCATTGTTTTCTCTGCTCTTGTCGGCTAACTCCTCTTGTTTTTCTTTCTGTCATCGTTCGTCCTCAATTCGTCTTCCTTCCATCAGTCGTCTCTCTTACTCGAAAAACAGCTGTTTTATCATTTATATTATAGCCTTGAGCTCATCGTATAGTGTATTCCTTGACCATCAAATTGTCGACGAAGAGTCACTGAATGTTCTGAATGATATCACAGGAGAAAATGCGTAGAACTTGGAGATGAACTCATAATTTGGAGTAGTTCGGAGCAGACATGTACATACTTATCCAGCCTGCCTTTCTGGATGCCCCAAAGAATTTTAAAGAAGAGTTGAAACACACCACACCTGAACTACACGAGAAAGTGATACGGACAAGTTGGACTTCCTCACCAAAAGTTCCATACCAACAATTATTTCATTACATGACATCGCTCAAGTGTTTTGTTCCAGAAGTCCATATAGCTGGATAGTTTTGACATTTTCTCCAACCAACCAAATGGTTAAACTCACGGCATATATTCCAGAGAATAATTTGAACATTCTTCTTCTTCTTTGTAGTAGCTCAGTGTGCTACTCCTATTGATCATCGTAGTGTCGATAGAGCTATTTCGATTCTGAACCTAATTCTTCTGAATGGAGTGGTAGGTGGGCATTATATTGTTGATATGCATTTTTGCATTGCGATATATAGCTTATATTCATTTTTATAAATGGTACATTAGAATCAATAATTTTTGTATTCCTCGAGTGAATATTTTTGTTAAGTTTGAATATGTCTATGTGTTAAAACATTTCTAAAATATAATGAGGTAAACATTAGAATTCGAAGCTCTACAAGAAGTGACCCACAGGAATGTGCACATGCAGAAAACTATGGTGGAATTACCTCGAAAATGAATATCAGAGCCAATGCGGGAGTCTGCTTGGGCACAATATAAATTCATTAGTTTTTTGAATGGAAAATGTATCGAGTTCAGCTGAGATATGGGAGTTTCACTGTGCGTTTTCCAAGTGAGAGTTGGATCAACTTTGATTTCTAGAAAACTGATGGCCTCTCTTGCCGACGCGTATATTTTTTTATGTAAAATCACGCATAACTTCTCACCAAGCAGTTCGATTCCGATCACTTTTTTTCATTGTATAGGGTGTACTCCGAAGTTGGTTCCATTCAAATTTGAACAGAAAGATCTATCCCTAAGGGATAATTGATTATTCACTTGTGAACATTGGCACACATATGTAGTTGACATTGACAGATCCTCCTGCATCTGTCACAATAATAACATTCTATGAAAGGATGGAATTATATACAAAGTAATCAAATCAACTGACCAGAACTTTCAAAAATAATTTATATTATATAACAATAATCAGTTGACGTAGATAATCATATTACTTAACAGTTGATAGTTGAAGTAAGCTAGATAAGTGAGTATTTTGGGAGTAATATTTAATTAAGTGGGGTAGTAATTAGTAGATTTCTGCCACAAACAATTGAAAAATTGAAACTTTTCAACAACAAATTTAACCGACGAAAATATCAACTGAAAGCAGAAAATGAAATAAACCTCCTTAGTTTCAATGATAATGGGGCTCCTTAATTGATGTGAGTAACTAATTTTGAATCCGCGCCAACCAAACAATTATCGAAGATCACTTTGAAGAAGTAATCAAAACATCGCTGTGCATCTCGCTGCCATCATTTTACGCTTCACCTAATTCAATTGCTAGTTTGTTTGGTGCCGACTCAAAATTAGTTATTCATATCAGTTTATCAGTTTAGGAGCTCAACTATCATCAAGACTAAGAAGGATTATTCAATTTTTTTCTCTTCAGTTGATTTTTTCGTCGGTATAATTTTTTGTTTGTTTGTTTTTTTGATTCCTACAGTTGTTGACCGATATAGTCAGTAGTGAATACACTTTTTGTTGGTTCCGGAATTTTTCTAGACGAGTTACAAATTACGCTAACATGTGTTTTCCGTAATATTCGTAATGTCGGAACTAATGTAGTTTGATGATGGTTTGGGGATGATTGAAGAGCAGTCATCAGCATATATTGTTGAAAATCGAAGTTTTTGAAATGAATGAAGGCTATTTAGATTCAATAAAAAAAGACAATGACTCAGCACCGAGCCTTGTGGTACACCAGATCCTACCAAAGGAGAGTCTGAATTATATTCCTCAATTTCGGTTGAGTCTATGTGGTACACTCGAACATTTTTATTCCTAAACTCTGGAAGATACGATATCCAGCTTGAAGTTTGTCACCTCATTCCCGAATCATAATGCTTTAATAGTAGAATATTGTGCTCAACGAAGTCGATGCCCTGGTGAGATCATA
This sequence comes from Gonioctena quinquepunctata, assembly GCA_018342105.1. Lineage (NCBI taxonomy): Eukaryota > Metazoa > Arthropoda > Insecta > Coleoptera > Chrysomelidae > Gonioctena > Gonioctena quinquepunctata. The sequence goes on from JAFIRS010002154.1 coordinate 26,815, forward strand.
GAAAATCCTGACAGGACACTTTGCTGCCTCAATACTTTTGATCATTTGACCATAAAAAGAGTGAGTTGCGGTACCAATGGACTAACCTGCCCAGAATCCATTTTTTTTTTCTGCTTTCCTAGACGTGATGGAAAAGCATACCCAAAAATGTTTTGAAGTAAGGGAGGGACAGTCACTGGCCCGTAGTTTTCAAGTAGCGGATTTCTTTTCTTTTCAAAGATTGGAATGATAATCTTTACCTTCAAACTGCTAGGAAACAAATCTGTAATGAACGATGAATTCACAAGGTGTGTAAAAGGCTTTATCAAAGAGGAAATTAACTTTCAACCAAAAACATGAGTTAATCATCATATTCGGACAAACATTTATTTTTCAGTTCATTTTTTGAAAGTATTCTCAATTCATCCTCCGTATAAGGGGTAAGACGAAATGACTCGAATCGGATTTTTTTTATATAGCGTTTGAGTTCCATTTTCGGTAGATACGCTATCTAGATATTTATTGGGTGAATCTATGAAAAAAAATGCAAATGAAAAGTAATCCAGTGAGTATCAAGAAACCAACTCTAATTGTTGGATTTTATTGATGATTATTTTTGTTAGATATTTCTCCTATCATATTCCAAGTGGCTCCGGATGGATTGCCAGAATCAAATATTACATTTCGATAATAGCCTTCGTTCGTTTCGGATATCAGGTAATTTTATCGATTAGCAGGTTTAGAAACAGGAAACTCCCACACAAAAAACTGAAGTCCTTCAATTTAGTGCTTGATAATCATACCTCATCATTAACCCATTGTCTGATGCACGTCTTCTATAATGTTCTCTTCCTGGAAAGTAAACATCAAAATAATGCTAAATTATCGAATAAAAAAACTCAAAAGATACGTTGAAGTCGTCGATATAATACTCACTCTCAATTACACTAACCAGTCCCACTGTAATCTGGCTAAGAACATTGATGTTCATAAATAATTATCCCGATTTTAGGAAATTGAAGATTGTCCTGTTGAAAGAATCCTTTCTAAAAAATTCGATTGTGAAAAACATTTTACCTCCACTCATAAGTGGAATCTTGAAGGACGTTTCATTGTATCCACACCGTTGGAGTAATCGGTAAACAAGCTAGGTGATTCAAAATCCCAAGCATTGAAACGTTTTTACAATTTAGAGAACAAATTGCAATCAAATGAGAAATTGATTTGTTGGAAAATATGAACAGGATATTCCTAGAATCAGATGTGGAATCATCTGCAACTGGAAGATAAACTTTAGTCACTATCTTCCATCGTTCAAGATAACCTATTGTGGGGTATTTATGTTGAAAAGGGAAACATTCTCAATTTAATATTGAATAGAAATATATTTCTGTGAATCTAAAAATCCACGATAAAAATAAAGTTATTTTTTGTGAATGTCTACCAGAAAACAACTACTTCCCCAGCTGAAGCCACGCTGGACATTGATCTACATCTGATAGATATTCTGGAAGGACCCTAACTCGAAAGAAAAAATCTGAAATTGAAAATTTGCCTTTTTGTTCAGATAGTTATTTGATTTTCTATTCCAGTCATAATTGAGAACTCATATAGATGAATGAGACAAAAAAAAATGTTTTCCAAAAAAAATACTCAACAGAAATCATTTGTAACATTGACGCAAGGGAGACATCGCACCCACTAGGTCTTCAATATATTTTTGTCGACGAAAATCTATTTCACGCTTCCACGATCATCAGGAAGACCGGAAGATATGGAAAACACATTTTTCAGAAGCACTCTCACTTTGCAAAGATGGAAAAGAGTTAGAAACAATTCTTTTGGAGAGACACTTTGAAATTGGCGTTTTTCTGACATCAAAACCTGTCATGGGGTATGATAGATTGATTTGTTTGAAAATCTGAACAGGATGTTCATAAAATCAGATGTGGAATCATCTGCGACTGAAACATAAACTTTAGTCACTATCTTCCATCGTTCGAAATGTAGTTCAAAGTCCAGCGTGGCTTTAGCCGGGAAAGTAGTTGTTTTCTGTTAGACATTCGCAAAAAATAACTTTTTTTTTATCGTGGATTTTTTAATTCACAGAAAAATCTTTCTATTCAATATTCAATTGAGAATGTTACCCTTTTCAAATGAGAAACTTCGGGAAATATATGTTTCGATTATAAATAAGCATTTAGGGCATATGGCAAAAAAATATTTTTTAGATCCTTAAATAGAATACTTTCTTCCGCATCATGGAGTCCTCAAGGAGGATAGTTTAACTACAAAGCTTGGGATTGTATTTGACGGCTCATGTCCTACTACCTCAGGTTGGTCAGTTGATAATATACAAATGGTCGGTCCTCAAATTCAAAATGAGTTGCTGTCCATACTACTCCGGTTCAAACAATGTATATATATATATATATATATATATATATAATATATATATATATATATATATATATATATATATATATATATATATATATATATATATATATATATATATATATATATATATATATATATATATATATATATATATATATATATATATATATATATATATATATATCATCTGCCGACATTTGCAAAATGTACAGACATATTATGGTTGAATCCAGTCAGCGGTCGCTTCAGCAAATATTGTGGAGAAGTTCTCCTACCGAACCGCTTGATGTATTTCAACTCAATACTGTTAGTTATGGGACATCATCAGCTAGTTTTTTAGCGATTCGATGCGTTCAGCAATTGGAAAATCAGGACAATTATTCTTTTTCAGAAGGTTCTGAGGTCATTTTGAGAGATATCTATGTAGATGACCTTTTAACTTCTCATGACTCATTAGATCAACTTGCTGTCATAGTAAAACAAGTCTTTGATATTCTATCTCTTGGCTGTTTTGAATAACGAAAGTGGGTTCCGAATGACCATATCGTTCTCCAGCATGTTGAAACTTCGACATCCCCTTTACACGTGTTACAACTCGGCCCACATGAGAGCATGAAAATATACATGTATTAAAATGAGAAGTTGAGTGATATGGCCAGCTGAATCACTCGACATTAATGCACGGGAATATCACCGATAATGATATCTAGCAAGTAATATGGTCCAACAAACTCTGTTCATTCCACAAATACACATGATATTAACAAACGTTGGAGATTTTGGCCGGCTGGCCCATAACAACGCGAGACTACTTTTTTGTCGTGAGACGAACCAAATACAGCGTTTGCTATTGTCTAATTGCCCATGGAATCTTCAAAAATTGTTTACATATTGGATATTATTAGATTAAAAAGGGTATTGTATATATTTTTGCGATATGATTTAACATGCATTATAATACATTCAAAGGAAAAACATGTAGGTTATCTCAACACTATACTTTTGCACAACTATTGAAAATATTTTTTTTTTCGGTTTGATTGATCGTATGATATTTTCTAGATACTGATAATCACCCCGTTTGATAATTACATGTTATATTTTCTATTATTTTATATGTTAAGTCATGAATTGTATGTTTTTGTTTCTCCTTTTGATTATAAAAAGTAATATAATCAAACAGAATCGAGTTCATTTTGGCATAGAATATCTTTCTTGACACAATAAATTCAATTGGTGAGGAAGGAGGAAGTAACCAAATCAATGAAATTTTGCTAATTGTAAATTACCCAATATTGATCTTTGGATTAGGATGGAAATTCATAACAAAACATGTGATTGAATTTCTGGTCTGTTGAAAAAATCGTTTGAGGATGAGCCAATGAGTGAGAATCGTTGGATTTGAAGTACCATACCACCAAGACGAAGATTCCTCCATATGGAATGGAACACATAAAAACTGTTTTTAATATTTTTCGAAATAATACAAGTATGAATTAAATAACACAATTTCATATCGTCTCAAGAACAGTTCTTGATATTTTCAATTGGTTTTCACAGCCAAACATGAACCATCCGACCGATACTCCCACTCCTATTGTTGGGAAGTTACCAGTACATTTAATGAGATTGGTGATCCAAAAACAATTTTATTCAGAGGTTAGTTGCATGAGACTGAAGACAAAGAAAAATTATTATTTTCTTTTCGAATTAAATTAATCTTCTGAGGGGACGATTTTGGGACATTTCTGGTAGAAATGCAGCTCGAAAAGTTTTTCACTATTGTGTGAAATATGGTCGCTTTAAGGCAACTACAATTCATCCTCCATGAGCGAAATCCCAAACGAGAGATTGAGTCCTTCGCTTCCATTTTCTATAAGTGGCGTTCCTCCTCGTTCCTCCTTTGGCAGTCTCTTCGAGATTAACTCGTCAAGTTCAGTCTTCACACCCCTTCGTGGTCACTTTGGAGACCTGCAGAACATCACTTTCCAAAGACTCATTCATCCAACGAACTGCGAGGCTTTGGAACTCATTGCCTAGGGAGGTGTTCCCCGAGGCATACAACCTCCAGAAATTTAAGAAGAACACCAACTCCTACCTTCTTTCCCTTGGTTCCCACGATGTTCTCTGAACATTACAGGATATCCCTTTTCGTGGGAACCAGAACATATAAAAAAAAAAAAAAAAAAAAAGATTATGCGGGTCCTTTTGTTCTTGAGGAGCGTCGAGGTCGCAGAGGTAATACTTACAAGGCTTGTGTGTGTTTATTTATTAGCTCCTTAACCAAGGCCGTCCATTTATGAGTCGCCACCAACCTAACAAAAGATGCTTTCATAGCTGCATTACGCCGTTTCAGTGCTCGAAGGGAAAAACCAAGCAAATTATTTCCCGACAATGGCACACATTTCATTGTGGCAAAAATATTATTGAAATTCTAACCACCTTTCTCAAGAACAAAAGTAAATCTATAGCTCAGAGGTTCTCAGTTCTCCTCTTGTAATGCTTCTTCAAAATATTTGTAATTCATAAAGCTGTATTCAATGGATTCCAATCCCAGATAAATTTAACGATGATCAGCTATACAATTATGGAAAATACAACAGTTTTCCGTTATGGAAATTGAAAAAAAATATAGTTTATAATTGTTCAAGTTTGGTTTGTTACCCTAGTAGGCAATCAAACTAGAGATATAATGTTGAAGCTACTTAGTATTTCACATAACTTATTATAGTTAATATTTCTATATGAATCTATGTTGAAATTCTCAGATGGATTTTTTTTTTGGTTAAAATAATAAAAAAAAATTCAACATATCCAGAAAGTAACCTATATACATTTGGGAAGATGGTTTTTACCCTGTTTTTATTCGTTGATATGATAGAGTATTCAAAATTTCGTTCAATGGCCACAATATCAACTGACTCTTTCATAGCAATAATCCCATTTTCTGCCCAGATAACTAGGCCTCCATATTTGTGTAGGTCTACAATAACTGCTTATCAAATTATATCTTTCAATATGTGAGTCATTTACCACCTTCTTTCTCGTACCCGTTTCCACTATGCTCATGATATCTAATGAACAAAAAGTATTAATATCCTTCGATACATTTGAAGTGTCCATTTTACTAGAGTTTCCTAATCCCTCAATATGTGGTATTTCTCCCTCTCGCTCAAGTATTGAAAACTGGAGATACAGGATCCATACGGTCACAAATTTGGATACATTGATTTCTTTCAATTTTCTTTGAAAATTCTAAATTAGAAGGACCCATTTGAATCAGGATGTTTGTAGTTCAGTTGTATATAGCTTCTGAAAAGTAGAATATCCTACAGATGTATCTTTGTCCGCCCTGTAAAGATGTAATTCAACTTGTTTTGGTACATCTTTCACCGTACTCTCTGGACTCTTGCCGACTATTTTTCTTTTGCAGTTGTGTTTATTTCTCCTAACTTTTGTCTACGCCTCCGTCTCATGTGATTAATGACTTCATGGAATTTTCTTTCTGTCTCAATTTTCAGTAATTCACTATACAGCTGTCCTGTTGTTATATTGGTTATTGTTTTTTTGTTATATATATATATATATATATATATAATATATATATATATATATATATATATATATATATATATATATATATATATATATATATATATATATATATATATATATATATATATATATAAATATATATATATATATATATATATATATATATATATATATATATATATATATATATATATATATATATATATATATATATATAAATCAGGGTTGAATTTGACAGTGATAGCTATATCTTCCATGGTGTCATGGGAATCGTCCTTGGGCACATCTCGAACCTGACTCTATAGTGCTATAATGTATAAAATAGTGAATTCATGTACCTCTGAAAACTTCCGAAAGTATAGTTAGTTAATCCAAATGCTCTAGAGATTTATCCGTGCAGTAAAAGCTCGTAACTATTCAATTAACATTCAACGAAACCCTAGAAAGTAATCGATTCCGGAAGAGTGTTCTCGAATGGCAAGCGGCTGAAACTTTCTCCCCCAATTCGAACGGAAACCAAACGTCTAATGAATCTGAAACAGCCTTTTTTCCTGTATTGAATACAGGATTAGCTTGAACATATCGGATTACATGACTGAAAGAGTAGCAACCGCGGTCGCGAAATGGCCTCCATCATCATCAACATTCTTGCAACTCTCAGATTTGGAATGTAAAGTCACAAGTGCAAATGAATCGAAGAGAACCAGTATTGAGAAATTGATTTCCCATGAGTGCAACTGCAATTTTCTTCCATTTTTTAACCATGGAAATATTGCTTCAATTGCGATACATTGTGCGATAGTCCATTATACGTTTATCGTGCAGATCTGCAATGAATCATAGTCACATGGGTTAGGATGTTACACGGAAACGAACTCGTTCATTTCAATCTATTTTACGTATTATCTGAAAAATATAGAATGAATACAATTATTCGGAACGGTTATCAACGCTCAGTATATCACATCTCCCTTCATCATGAAGTATGAACATAGAGAATTCCTATTTATGACGAATTGATATTCTTGCCTGAAGGACTTCTGTCAGAATATAGCCAAAATAAGATTTTTTGAAACATAACTGGCATTGAGGTAAACATTATCTGGTCACTCTCGTATATTGGATACTTTTTGTTGATATGGTACCAAGCTCGCGCAAAAATACTCTCCACATACTGATCTCTGGTATTTCGTTCAGTAGTTCACTTTGATGCATCCATTTATTCGAACTGGGATTCATGGCAATCAAATTACCGAATTGAGTATTTCTCATTCATCAAGACTTCACAAACAGCTGCAGTGTCTGCTATCAGAAATCATAAGGGGTATTTGTCTCGCTTCCTTCGACGTTTTTCCATGAGCTCGAAAAACATATATTTTTTAGTGTGGTTGAATCTTTCAACAATAATATCTGATTTAGAATGCAATGAAGTTGTTATAGTTTTGCTTATACCCCTCAGCTCAAGAATTTTCCTGATTAACTTCGACCCATAATGACTTCCTTGTTCAAAATATCACTTCAACTCCATATTCGAAGAACCTGTTGTTCACGCATGATTCTGCCCCTGGTCTGAAGAGGCAGAGACTTCTACCCATCTATTGAAATGGCAAAAATGGTTCAGCCTCGTCAATGGAAATCCGCTCGAATGGAGCACCTACATTGTACTGCTCCATTCCTGTTTTGGAACAATCAATCGTTCTGTACTCTGGGCATCTTCTGTGGGACCAATGTTACCTGGAATCCTCCCGGACCTCTGGGTGGGCGAGCTGGACTAGCCTCTACATGTCATTCTTCTGTGGACTTTCGATCAACTTCTGCACTCGTGCTGGTTGCCATACCTGTATTCCAAATGAGCATTCAGTTCTCCATACCTGCGATGGCAATCTTTTCTAATGATCTGAGACATTGTTATAGCAGGACTTTCCAAAGCTTCTATAATTGTAGAGGATTTCTGTTGTTCCGTCCATTGAGGCTTGAAACTGTTCATATATGGATCGTTTGGAAGTTGTTCATGATGTGGTAACTTCGTAGACACCATCAATGATATCGAACTGTATCCAGAGGATCGTTTCGTCAGCTTTGGCGTGAAGATCCTTAAAACCAATATCCCCATTGAGGAATCCATTGAGGAATCCCTCAGCATCATCGAACGGTGATTTGAAGGGGATAACCAGCTCCACGAAAGGACTGACCTTCCTACCGATATTGGAACTACTGCAGCGCTGCCTACACAAAGAATGTTTCTAAGAAAAGGACCGATTCTTCTCTCAAGATGACGAACTCCCGATGGGATCTTCCATTTTTCCAATTATTGCCTACATAGACATGGAGTGGTTCGGAGGAGTAGCAATAAGGGAGGCGAAACACAAACCAAAACTATGATTTAGGTAAGTGGATGAAACTTTTTTTGTGGAGCCACGGATATCGATATCTTCAAGAATTCCTCTCAAGAATTAACTGCATCAGAGAATCGATCAAATTCGCTATGGAAATGGAAACCAACAATACCTCACCTTTCGTTCATGTGAATGTTGAGAGAATAGGCAATGATATCCGCACGTTCGTCTATAGGGAGAGAACACCTACAGGACATTATCTCAAAACATTGGTGGAAGAAGCGAAGCACATATGCAACAAAAAGGAGACACTAGATGCCAATTTGAACCAGATCAGAGACGACCTTCACCAGAATGGACCACCTGAAAGTCTCATAGGAGAGATATTGAAAGAATTCGAGAGAACGGAAACATCCGAAGAGCAACAGCAAAGCGCAATGATCTACCTTCCGTACATCCGAGGTATCTCCAAAAAGATCAGAAGGATCGGAAACGAGTTCAAAGTTGCTTCCAATCCGGCGGTACAGAGTTTTCTCACCAAGATGAAACGTGACCACAGAACCGAAATTATTGAGAACTACATAAGGAAGTTTCCTGTGAATGCGGAGATACCCACATCGGAGAGACAAATAGGCCATCATCGGTAAGTTCGAATGAACACAAAAAATGGAACCATCGCGAAGAAACCTCAGAATCGGGAATTGCAGACCACGCCTGGACTGAGCACCATCGAATTATGTGGGACAATGCACGCGTTCTACATGGATCGGAGCATTGGTTCGAAGTTCAAGGAGGCTGCCTCCATCGGGGCCAATAAGGCATTCAGTCAACCAAACGTTGAGATCAAGAACGTTTGAAAACCGCACATGTCCGTTTCTGGCGGACTGCAGAGGCACCAAAATTCACACACCAGCACACCGCGCGAAATCACACGCATCCCTGCATATGACGAAATTACATGCACCACTGCAACGACAGACATATAAATAGGTAAATAGCACCATGAATTGTAAGTATTCACTAGAAGACGATTGCAGATACGAGCAATCGAATCGTCGTGAAAAACTTTCAAATCCATCGAGACGATGGACATTCGTAACGAGAGTCGAAAGTTTCACAAAATTTCTCATATAACATGGTTGGCTTGGTTGTTCAATGAATCGAACTTTTTTCTGTTCTTCCAGATATTGAGTTCCTCATTGGAATCAGCATCGGTTCCATCGATAAGTTCCAAGATCTGCTATTAAGTTTATTACGTCTTCTGAAAAAATATTTTCTTTTGCTCTAATCGTTCTTCCATTTCTTGTTCTTGTCTTTTTCGTCATTCTCCCTTTTTTTTCCTCCATCGACGTTCCCGCTTCACTTGCACTCTCTGTCGAAGTTTCTCATTCTCTCGTTTCATTTCCAGCATTTCCAGCTATCGTCTCTCTTCTTTGGCAAACTACTGTTAGATCAGTTTCAATATAACCTCTATGTCGTCGTTCATGATCTCCTATCACTGTTACTAAAGTCAAGTGTAACCCGAAGGCTCTTACTCTTTGGACATCAAATAAGTGGGCAACAGCCATTCACGAATTTAGAATTTTGACTGGATAAGGACAAGAGACCGGTCTCTAGCACTTTCCATGATGATGGTTCTCAAAGATGGCCGAGAAGAGAAGTTTGAATCTGACTTTGGAAAAATGTTAATTTCTAGAGAGGGTGCAGCTTTCACTACCCAGTATGGATTGGCAAGTAGCCCATCACTCTATAGAGTGCCTAGGACGTTTGAAGCGTGAGGGGTCGTCTATGTTATAATCAGTGGCTTCCCTCACGAGGGGGTTCTCATGGGTTATTGCGCAATCGAAAACTTTCCGGTTGCGGTCTCTGATAATATTCCTGATGGAAGGCAGGTTCAAGTCTTCGAGGATCCGATCGTTCCGCACATACCACGGAGCGTTCGTTATCATACGCAGGACTTTCATTTGCGCCCGTTCCAGGACGCGAATGCTAGTCTTGCAGGTTTGGCCCCAGGCGGCTGAGGCGTACAAAATGACAGGTCTGAACATCATTTTATAAATCAGAACTTTGTTTTTCAGGGAGAGTTTACTCTTCCTGTTGATGAGTGGATATAATGTGCAGATCTTCTTTGCAATTTTGTCCTTAATAATTTTGACGTGTGGTCTCCAGGTGAGCCGGCGATCCACCGTTACCCCCAGGTACTTGACTTGTTCTGACCATTCTATCTCCCTTCCAGAGACAGACACACCCCTCTCCGGGTTGTGTTTCTTACGTCCCATCGAAATTGCCTGCGTTTTGTCAGGATTCAACTTTATCTTCCACTCCAGGTACCACTGCTGGAGGTCGTTTAATGCATCCTGCAAGTAAACGACACCCATCAAATGGTTGGCTGAAGAGGAAAGCAAAGCCGTATCGTCAGCGAATAGGGATATCTTCACGTGTTCACTCCTTGGAATATCGGATGTATAGAGGGCGTATAATAATGGAGACAACACTGCCCCCTGAGGAACGCCGGCCTCAATTTCTCTCGAACCCGAGAGATAATTGCCGACCTTTATCTGAAATGTCCTACCCATGAGGAACGACTTGATCCACTTCACCAGGCTCCGTGACAGGTGGAAGTCAATGAGTTTGGAGAGTAAGCCCTCATGCCAAACTCTATCAAAGGCTTTACTGATATCTAACAGTATTATATGGGCACTGTTATTGACATTCAAAGATGTTATGGCGTCTTCCACCAGCCTCAGAACCTGAAGCTCGGTGGAATGAGCACGCCTAAAGCCGAACTGTTCATTCGGTAGGACATTTCTGTCCTCCACTTCTTCGTCAAGCCTTTCTAGAACGACTTTTTCAGCCAACTTAGCTGAACTGCAAAGCAGACTGATAGGTCTATAATTTTGCGGGAAGGTCGGATTTTGTCCCTCCTTTGGAATCATAACTACGATGGCATGTTTTCACCTTCGAGGGAATCTTTCAAGGCGTAGAGAATTATTTATTATATTTAGAAGTGACTGCACCTGGTTATCCGGAAAATACTTAATCATACGATTAGTAATTCCGTCATAACCAGGTGCTTTTTTAGGATTCAATCCTTTAATATGTGCCTTGAGTTCATCCATCGAAGCCGAACGAATGACATCATGATTGGGTTCTCTTAGAGTACGACGAACCCGATCTTCCAGCAAAGTTCTCGATCCAGATCATCATCTGGATGCTCATTCAATCAAATTGCCTTCCATCGAGTCTGCAAAGGCTTGAGCTTTGGACTCAGGGTCATAGCACATACCGGCCTCACCATGAATAGGGGGAAAATCAGATTTTTTTGTTTTTAAATTTCGATGAAGTTTCCAAAGTTGATCACTATTCTCTAAATTTCGAAGTGTTGTGCCAAATCTCTCATTCCTGAATTCTGATATGTTTTCTCTAACCTCCCTATTCAGTTCGTTAGCTCGGATTCTGTCCGCAGGGAACAGACTCCTTTGATAAGCCCTCTTTGCTCGATTTCGCTCACGAATAAGATCTTTGATACGTCGAGGAAATTCATCGTGAAACTTAGGAGCCGGTTCTCTGCGAGAGGAATCCTCCAAAGCATTTTTAATGGTGAGTTCGTAACGCGCTACGGCCTCATCCAACTCAACTGGAGAATCCATTCTCTCAGGAGCGCGGTAAGCTGTCTCCAGGAGTGAACTGAATCTCTCCCAATCCACTTTTGTACACAGACGATCTGTTTGGGGCGGTGGATCGCCCCCTAGTGATAAAATCACCGGGTTGTGATCAGAGCCCAACTCGGAGAGAACGTGGATGTCCCAGTTCCAGGTGATGTTCCTGGCCAGGGCAATGTCAAGTACGTCAGGTCTGAGGTGACCAAAATGCGTCGGCTCACCTGGAGCCAACACCTGGTATTCATACCTGTCACAATGTTGCCACAGCCGCCTACCATTCATGTTGGTAACACGACTCCATTGTGTGTGCTTAGCGTTCAGATCCCCATGACCAAAACAGGTTGATCTGTTTCCATCAAGAGTGTATCAAGCGCCTCAGGAAGTATTCGATTGTTCGGAGGATTGTAAGCACTGATCATACGCATAGGACCACTCCTCGTGTTAAAACAATGCCTACTGTTTCTATACCATGGGTATCATCATCGGAAATGCCAAGCTGAACATGCGGATGGCAAAGTTTTACCAAAATGGCAACGCCACCAACCGGACGTCCAAGTCGATCATTTCTAAGCATTTTGTAGTTAGGAAATCTAACAGTTTCTCCTTTAAGACGAGTCTCTTGCAGAAAAGCAACATCAATGTTGTTATCTACAAGAAACTCTTGAAACTCAAGTCTATTTTGAAGAAGTCCGTTACAATTCCAACTCACTGCTTTGATGAAATTCGGAAGCTGCCTTTCACCCATCAATTGGGATTAAAACCGTGTGAAAATACTGCAGCAGCTTCAGCGAACTGTGCAAACAGCGCCCTCATTTGATCTAAAGTGGAAAGAATGTCTCTGGGGCTGTTAATTTGAGCTGGCTGGGCAGAGGGGTTGTCACGGGCCGCCGCTGCATATGACACCCCCGCCTGTGTCCTTCCGAGTTTGCGGGGAAATATCTGGGATTGTGATGCTCGGTGCCCGTGGGGTTCACCCTACGCCTTATTCGAGGACATCTGGGACATCCTCGATAATTCGCAGTGTGCTCCCCACTGCAGTTCGCACACGTGCCTTTTCATTTCTAGGTTTTGACAATCCTTAGTGATATGATTTTCCCCACATTTGACGCAGGCGGGGACGGCACTGCAGTTCAGCTGACAGTGGCCGAACTTCTGACATCAGACACTGACCCACAGAAGCCCTGGGCCTCTGCGGCTCAGCTGCCACACGGACATTGAGGATGTCTTTGATATTAAAATGTCTCTCTGCTCTTTATCAATAATAACGAGAATTAGGGCAGAGCCTTTTCTCCCCATTTAATTTATGGAGTCGAGCCACTGACTCGGGCGAACCCTCTCAGTCAGCTCGGCTTTAATATCATCACATGTTAGAAACTCTGGGACGCCCCTGAATACGACCCTGAGCTTTTATCTTCAGGAAGACTATATGTATGATATGGGATTTTTTGATCTCTGAAAATACTAGAGATTTTGCGATAGTCATCTGATGAATTTGGAAAAATTTTGATGCCGTCATAGACATTCTTTGCCAGCTTATCGAATTTAATGTTATTTGATTTGAATAACGAATTCACTGTGGCCCACTTATTTTTATCCCTAACAGTGATAGGGGGCACATTTTGTTTTTGTATCGTGCGGAGTCATTTCCGTTGGTGGTTGGTCCGTCATGTTGGTTGTTTCCATGTTGACGTCATCTGTCGGTATAATTTTGTCATAATTTTCATCCAGAAGGTTATGGAGGGTTACTTTGGCCCCTGTACAATTTTGAATTTTGTTGTTTCGTTTTCTGTACCGAAATCGAAATACGCGCAGGACTGAGTCCGCCCTGATTCGATAAATTATCGAGCTGGGTGACGTTCATGTCATCCTCCGTCATATTTGACAGTTGATCAAATCTATTAGAAATAGCAATAGTTTTATCATGTTTACAAGCTGATGTACTAGGTATTGCTGATCTACAGCTTCTTCGCATTACTTGAGAAGTAGGTTGAGGTTTTACAGTACCTCTGGGAACTGGCAGTGGTGGATAAGGGTTTGGTTTCTGTCTTTTCGTGGCAGGCACATTGTCACATGTTTCGACGTCGTTTTTGGCTTTCATCAGCGAACTAATAATTGGTATTCTCACAAGATCTTCGCCAATTGAGGCCAGCAAAGTCCCCAGTACTTCTAGTAGATCGGCCCTCGAGAGAGAGCCGATCCCCAGAAGCACCGATTCTTTCGATGCCAGATCGCAATTACCAGTGGGCCTAACGGTGATCCCAGGGGTTGGAGAAAGGTCTTCAGCCGTGGATTCTGGGGCTGCCTCCAATGTGGTGGACAGATGGGTTGTTTTTCTTACTCCTTTTAGGTACAAGACCTTCAAGAGTTTGAAAAATTAACTTTAGTACGCTTTTTTACTTTAAGCGATTTGACGCAGTGTCGTCCGTATACTAAGCAGGACCGGACTTTTATATGTCGTCGTGAGGCATATTTTCTGCATTCACCATGAACTATTCCCAAATATCCTCGCTTCCGACACCATTTGTTATGAATCTGTGATTCATGTCTATTGAAAAAGGGACTGATTATTCCTTGCATATGTATACTTCCTAAAATAATGAAATGAATTGAAATTAATTATAATTTCACTGCTCAAATTATCCGCGCACTCAACTGATTTTTTCCAGTTGATTCACTCTACTTTCAATGAATCAGCTAGCGTCTCGTTTCATAAGATTACTGGAAAATCAATAAAATCTACGCGTTTAAACGTGGCAACTCTTTCTCGAGCCATTCGTAATGTGTGTCATCTAGTGCGATCTTTCGGGACCTCCCAGGATTTCGTCATAATGTCAGAAAATTGCGTGGCGTAGTATATTCATAACAATATTCGAGTATCCAGTTGTCGAAGTATGGAAGTCTGAGTACTCTCAGGAGTCTTATCATTCTGCCAGCAGCTCTTCCATGTTCCTCCTCACATTACGTCATATGATAGCGTGAAGCAACCAACGGCCTTTCGAGAGGGTGCATTGCATTCTACGTTTATTTCTTCTTGATGTATTACTGAATTGGGGTCAGAAGGCATTTCATCCAGATGCTTATTGATTCTGCAAATTCACAAATCACAAGTCCTTCGTCAACATACAGAGCCAGAAACATATCTTTATCACTAAATATTGCATAAAATACATATTTGTCGGAATCGAACTGCTTGGAAGAAAATTCGGAGATGATTATGGTGAATTTCATATTTTGGCAATGCCTAATTTTTTTTTTCTGTAGTTGGCAAATGAATTCGAATTCCCATTCAAAACCCTCTGGAAATTTTATGTATAATTTTTCAAAAAAACTCCAAAAAGGTGTTTCAATGTCAATCTTCTTGAATATCATCATATCTTTTTTCAAGTTGAAAAGCATAATACCAATATTTTGAATGACTTTGGCTTACTTTGAGAATTCAAAGAATGTCTACGATGGATTTGAAAAAATAAATTGATATTATTGTACACCAAAATATTGATTGTTGACCACTCTTTCAAAGAAGACATATCAAATTGTCATTATGACTCTGTATGTGAATATATATATATATATATATATATATATATATATATATATATATATATATATATATATATATATATATATATATATATATATATATATATATATATATATATATATATATATATATATATATATATATATATATATATATATGTATATATATATATATATATATATGTATATATATATATATATATATATATATATATATATATATATATATATATATAATATATATATTATATATATGGAAAACTTGATGTGCAAAGTCAACCTCATTTGACCCATGGCATATATTTTGCGTGGTTCTCTCTTCAAATCATGTACATAGGCCAGAGTAACCTGAAGGATGAAATCTATACTAGTTGAATTCCATTGCAAATGACTCTTGAATAGAATACATATCATATATTATGTATATTTACCCATATACAAAAGGAAGAATCCCGAAAAGCAATCTAACAATTACCTTTGCACGTTTGATTATCATTCATTCTTCAATCATTACACCCGACCATTTGATTACCGCCTTATAGGAAAAACGGAAAAACAATCTCCCACTCCAACCAAAACTTTCCAAAATAGCACAATACCTTGATATCATAGAATTAGAAGCGTTCCAAACCAATTCGAACTCAGTCTTTATCCTAAAAATTCCTCTTACAGAACCACAAATTTACACCCTGTACCAACTGTACCCAATATGGAACGGAAAAAATTTGAAGGATATAGCATTCAGAGAGGAATGTTAACCGGAGACCCGTGTTTCGGGCTCTCAGCCCTCATCAGTACGGTGAAGAAGTGCAAGGATAAACAACACTTGGTAGAAAACGACAAATCAACGGAGTCAACAAACAGAAGCCAGCCGCACATTTGCAGTTTCGGTTAGCAGACCCTGCATTGCAGGGCAACAATCAACGTCACCACGGAGGCAGCTATAGTTACCTGCGTGACATTCGAGTCCAGGATTATAGGTATGAATGGGAAGAATATCGAGGGGACTGGGAAACAAAACGGAAGGAATTCAATGGACATAGGTGTTGACCGTAGACACGTGTTTCGGGCTCTCGGTCCTCATCAGTACGGTGAAGAAATGCAAGGATGAGCAACACCTAGTAGAAAACGACAAATCAACGGAATCAACAAACAGACAGAAGCCAGCCGCACATTGTGGTTTCGGTTAGCGGACTCTGCATTGCAGGGCAACAACCTACGTCACCACGGAGACAGCTCTAGCTACCTGCGTGATATCCGAGTCCAGGGACTGCTAACCGAAACCACAAATGTACGGCTGGCTTCTGTTTGTTGACTCCGTTGATTTGTCGTTTCTACCAAGTGTTGTTCATCTTTGCACTTCTTCACCGTACTGATGTGGGCCGAGAGCCCAAAACATATGTCTTCGGTTGAAACTTCTCTCTGAGGGCTATGTCCATTGAAATTCTTTCGTTTTGTTTACCAGTCCCCTAAATATTCTTCCCATTCATATCTATAATCCTGGATTCGGATGTCACGCAGGTAGCTATAGCTGCCTCCGTCGTGACGTTGGTTGTTGCCCTGCAATGCAGGGTCTACTAACCGAAACCACAAATGTGCAGCTGGCTTCTGTTTGTTGACTCCGTTAATTTGTCGTTTTCTACCAAGTGTTGTTCATCCTTGCACTTCTTCACCGTACTGATGAGGGCCGAGAGCCCAGAACAGGTGTCTACGTGTCTCGATATTCTTCCCATCCATATATATATATATATATATATATATATATATATATATATATATATATATATAATATATATATATATATATTTCTCTTAATTTCTTGACCACATATGTTTATATTCTTTATTTTCTCGGAAGAAGGGCCTTAGTCAGTCTATGTATTTTTTATTTCATTCGACGTTTCGACATTGTTTATGTCATCTTCAGGTTAATTTAAAATTATGTAAAACATGTAATGGTTAAAAACATAATACGTTACATGACAACAAATACGTTTAAAAATCAAAAGAGACATTAAAAACTTACAATATTATTCAACTATTATTCTTTCATTTCATTTCATGTTTCATGATTGAATGAACGTTGTTGAGTGTCTCAGATTGCTGGTTTGGGTTTTTTTTATCTGTTATCGTTTTTTTTTTTTTTAATAAAATACATTTGATTGTTCGACATATTCAGTTATAGTACGAGGGCTCTATAGCTATAATTCATGCAAGACTTTTTCGTGTAGAGATGTAAAGATCAGTTTACAATTATTTTTTCAATCCATTCTTGCGGAGTGGGTATTTGAAATAAGTTATTGTATCAATCAATCAAATCTACAATAACTTATTTTAAACACTCATCCACAAGAATGAATTTATAAAAAAATGATCTTTACATCTCTACACGGAAAAGTCTTGCATGAATTATAGCTATAGAGCCCTCGTACTTCAACTGAATATGTCGAACACTCCAATGTATTTTATTTAAAAAAAAAATTATAACAGATAAAACAAACCCGAAACAAG
The DNA here is from genome assembly GCA_018342105.1 of Gonioctena quinquepunctata. Lineage (NCBI taxonomy): Eukaryota > Metazoa > Arthropoda > Insecta > Coleoptera > Chrysomelidae > Gonioctena > Gonioctena quinquepunctata. The sequence continues at coordinate 44,797 of JAFIRS010002154.1, forward strand.
CAATCCGAGACATTCAACAACGTTCATTCAATCATGAAACATGAAATGAAATGAAAGAATAATAGTTGAATTATATTGTAAGTTTTTAATGTCTCTTTTGATTTTTAACCGTATTTGATGTTATGTAACGTATTATGTTTTTGACCTTTACATGTTTTACATTATTTTAAAATTACCCGAAGATGACATAAACAATGTCGAAACGTCGAATGAAATAAAAAATATATAGACCGACTGAGGCCCTTATTCCGAGAAAATAAAGAATATAAATATATATATATATATATATATATATATATATGTATATATATATATATATATATATATATATATATATATATATATATATATATATATATATATATATATATATATATATATATATATATATATATATATATATATATATATATATATATATATATATTTGGCGGAGCTTTCTTAGGTTATTCAGTTGGTAGGATATATCTAATATTTCGAATCATTTAGGGCAACGTTTCGTCCCTGATCGGGAATTTCTTCAGGCTTTATTCAGTTTGTACATGTTCTGAAAAGTTAGTTATAATAGTATTAGGCAGTTAATCATCATAATGTTTTTTTTTTCCAATTATATTATTTGAGAAGTTAATATAACCAAATGGTTCAAAGAAATTATTATAACCAAATGGTGCATACCTTGGCAGCATTGAATGCATTCTTCAACATGAGAGTTTCCTTCTTCTGTTTTGGTTTATGCTTTGGGGACATTTTGTTTCTGAACTCTTTATGTGTATGTATATGTATATATATATATAAAAATATATATATAAATTTTTATGATGAAAAATAATATTTAAAAAAAAAAAAATTTTTACATAATTTTAGAAGTTCTATTTCCTTTATGAGCCTATGTATGATATGAATAGATGAAATATCCAAATTATATAACACAATCAATTTCATACACTGTCAGAATGATTACAACCCATAATTCTTCAAAAGACAACAAAAAGTCTAGATTCACAAAATTTTCCTGAATAAAATGTGATCTACAAATTTATAAATTTGAAACATACAGTATATGAAATTGTAGCTAACTAAAAGTAGCCAATGGTAGAACAGCAAACTTCTTGATGACAATAGCCAATTAGGGAACAGATGGTCACATGTAGAATTTGAAATTGTAAGAGAATAAGAGCGGGAAAGTGTCAGAGGCAATTATTATTGAAATTTGTACATAGTTAATAAGAATGGAAAAATAGTTTTATGTATAAGTTATGACAAATAAACCCAAACAGTGAAAATGTGACAATTTGGTGCGCGAATTCGGAAATTCGTATCAGAGGGAAGGAACAAAAATGGTATTCAAGGTGACAACAAACAAAGCCACAAAGGAGATCAAAAATAAATTCAAATCGAATGCCACGTTATATTTTTGGGAGAAAGAAAAATGGAATAATTTCCACATTATAAGTGGGAACCAAGATTACCTTATTTGTACACCGTATACAAGTATCCAAGGCTGATTGCTGAATTTGTATGGTCCTTTTCTATTTGGTATTCGAGTTCCTGATAGCATTGGAGTGAAGGGGAATCCAAATCCTGGCTTGTGTTGAACAGCGACAGTTCCAGACAGGTATAAACCTTCCATAGTGCTCATTCCGAACTGAACAATTTCACTAATAACGCATATTCCATCGGAAGAACTTTATTTCAATTGATTTCGAACTATCAAAGAAATTTTCACTTTCAAGGTAAAAGTGAGGTTGTGTATATTTTACCAATGAACTTTTCTCATGATTATCCATGAATATTTGTAGATTCACTTTAGAGTGAATTATCTTTCGTAGGCCAGGTAAAATTAAGTTTTCCTGAATAAAGGAAATAATTGCTTTTTGATACTTTGTCGTTTGTTTTCTACAATGATCAACAATCATACTTATAGAAAAATCGAATTAAACGGTTTTCTTCACATAAAGGATTCAATATAAAATTGAACCAGAAAATGGTAGATCTCAGGTGAAAAACAACTACTTTCCTGGCAAATACCACGCAGAACATTGAATGATATTCACCTGAAAATCCATGCATACTTCCATAAAATATCAATGGACATTGAATGCAAATGTTTCTTTCTGATAAGCTCGATTATGTTTAATTTATGTCGTGTTCACCTAACAATCCGCATACCGGTTTCAGGCTTCTTGGCCCTCATCAGTACGGAGTAGTCAACCAGCCAAAGGTGCAAAGAACTCTGGCTGAAGTGAGACACAACGTAAACAAACCATCATCGATCTTGTAACACCTATAGGTACGCCGGAAAAGATAAACTTTAACTGGCGGTACCTAGTGACAGAAAGAAACACTCCGAAAATCTCCCACCTCGATAGGTTTCCAAATAAAAGATCCCTTCTCAGTAGGAGTGGCAAGCCCGTCTAGCATATAGTGAAAGAAAAGTGCCATGTGAAGTGGAATGAATAGAAAATCGAATTAAACGGTTTCTTTCACATAAAGGATTCAATATAAATTGAACCAGAAAAATGGTAGACCCTAGGTGAAAAAACAACTATTTTCCTGGCAAATACCACGGCAACAGAATGATATTCACCTGAAAATCATGCATACTTCCAAAAATATCAAGGGGAATTGACGAAAGTTCTTTCTGATAAGCTCGATTATGTTTAATTTATGTCGTTCACCTAACAATCCGCGCATACCGGCTTCAGGCTTTTGGCCTCTATCAGTATGAGTAGCAACCAGCCAAAGGTGCAGAACCTGAGCGGATATTAAAGTAAACAAACCATCACCCCGATCTACACTCTAGGTACGCGGAAAAGATAAACTAACTGGGGGTTTACCAGTGAAGAAAAATTGAAAAATTCCCCACCTTGATGGGGTTTCTAAAAAAGATCCTTCTAGTAGGAGGGAAGCCTGTCGCAATAGGAAAGAAAAAGTGCCAGGGGAAGTGGAAAGAATAGAAAATCGAATTAAACGGTTTTTCTTCAATAAAAGGATTCAAATAAAAATTGAACCGAAAATGGTAGATCTCAGGTGAAAAACAACTACTTTCCCGGCAAATACCACGCAGAACATTGAAGATATTCACCTGAAAAACCGCATACCTAAAAATAATGGACATTGAATGCAAATGTTTTTTCGATAAGCTCGATTATGTTCTAATTTATGTCGTGTTCACCAAAAAACCCGGGCATACCGGTTTCAGGCTTCGGCCCCCTTCATCAGTACGGAGTACCCAAAACCACCCCAAAGGTGCAAAGAACTCTGGCTGAAGTGAGACACAACGTAAACAAACCATCATCGATCTTGAATCGACCTATAGGTACCCCGGAAAGATAAACTTTAACTGGCGGTACCTAGTGACAGAAAGAAACTTTCCCGAAAATCTCCCACCCGATAGGTTTCAAAAAAGATCCCTTTCCCAGTAGGAGGGCAAGCCCTTTCAGCATATAGTGAAAGAGTGCCCGTGAAGTGGAATGAATAGAAAAATCGAATTAAACGGTTTTCTTCATAAGGATTCATATAAAATTGAACCAGAAATGGCAGATCTCAGGTGAAACAACTACTTCCCTGGCAAATACCACGCAGAAAAAGATATTCCACCTAAAAACGGCACCCAAAAACGGGACATTGTGCAAATGTTTCTTTCTGATAAGCCCGATTATGTTTAATTTATAGTCGTGTTACCTAACAATCCGCCCCCGGGTTTTCCCAGGTCTTCTGGCCTCATCAGTACGGAGAAGTCAACCAGCCAAAGGTGCAAAGAACTCTGGCTGGGGAGACACAACGTAAAAAACCATCATCGATCTTGTAACACCTATATCCCCGGGAAAAAGATAAACTTTAACTGGCGTACCTAGTGACAGAAAGAAACATTTCCAAAAATTTCCCCACCTCGATAGGTTTCAAAAATAAAGATCCTTCAGTAGGAAGTGGCAAGCCCGTTCAGTAACAAAGAAAAAGCATGTGAAGTGGAATGAATAAAAAAATCGAATTAAACGGTTTTCACATAAAGGATTCAATATAAAATTGAACCAGAAAATGGTAGATCTCGGGGTGAAACCAGGTCCCGCCAGTTAAAGTTTATCTTTCCGGCGTACCTATAGGTGTTACAAGATCGATGATGGTTGTTTCCGGGTTTCATTTCAGCCAGAGTTCTTGCACCTTTGGCCCGGTTGACTACCCAAATTATTGAGGCCGGGAAGCCTAAACCGAGGTAGGTGAAAACGAATAAATTAAAATAATTGGGAGCTTTCGAGAAAATGTATTAAAGTCCAATATTTTTGGGGTTATGGATTTTTTTGGTGAATATCATCCACAGTTCTGCGAGGTATGGCCGGGGAGTTGTTTTCACCTGAAAAATCCCAATTTTTGGGTTCCCAAATTTGATATTGAATTTGGGGGAAGAAACCCGTTTATTTTTCATTCCCTTCCAATTTAATGGAATTTTTTTTCAACCGCAATTTTGCACCATTGAATAAATAGAATTTGAATATCAAGAGGCTATGGCTCCCAAATGCCTGAACCGGCTATCTGGAGACAAGGGGCACAACCGAGCTTAGCTGGATAAGGGGGAAAAAGATAACAATTGGGGCAGACGAGGAAAAGGAGTAGCTAGAAAATTTTATTACATTGCAAAATATATTACAGGGCACAAAAAAATTATCCTTTTTATAAGAGACTAATTTTTTGGGCATTTTGAGAAAAGGCGGAAAAGTAAGTAAGGTTATATTTTTTTAACATTTACAAACCCTAGGGAAAACTTAAGGGAGATTCATTCTGCGCAGAGTAGGGCAGGGTGGAAAATATTATTTCAAAAACACTGGGTGAACATTGGCAAGGGAATTAAACGTGTAAGGCTAATATTGGTGAATAAAAAATGGATTTGAGATGGTTAGAAAGTTGGTTTAAAGAAAGTGCAGAAGGAGAGAGAGGGTGATCAGGAACAAGGAGAGAGTAGTAATGTGAGAGATAGAAAAAAAAAGTGAGAGTACACAAATGAATTTGACAGAGAGTCATTTTCAGAAAATGATGGAATACATGAAAGGTATGGATGAAAAAATAGATAGAACTTCAGCAAGTATGAGAAATGAATTTGAAAAATGATATAAAAGAAAATTCAGCAAGTATAAAAAATGATATAAATGAAATAAAAAGAAAACTCAGAAAAAATTAATGAAAAAATAGAAAGAAAGAATGAAAAGTTAGAAAAAATGTGATAGAAAATATAAAGAATATGAAAAAAAATATAGAAAGTATAGATAACAAAATACAAACCAAATCTCAACAAAGTAAAAAGAAATTTTTGGAAGCTCACAAACAATTAGAAACAAAAATAGGACAGCAAATTGAGGAATTTTATGTGGCAATAACACAAGGAGTATCCTCTATAAATAATCATGTAGAAAGGCAGGATGAAAAACTAAAAGACATAAAATTAGACATGAATAGTAAACAAGAAAGAGTTAAAAATTAAATGAGTACTCTTGATAAAAAAGTAGAAGAAAAGATAAAATTATCAGAATCAAGAAGAATAGACAATAATTTAGATAGTAGAATCATAAATAATTGTTATGGAATACAAATACATAATAAATTTGAGGGCAACATAAAAAAATTACATCCCATCACATTTATTAGAATAATAAAAAATAAAACTAGGCATATAAATGATATAGAGGAATTGAAAGAAGTTATTAGACAGTATTTGTTTAATCAACCTTGTATATGATTTAATAGCCAGGAAAAGAATATAAATTCTATTCAAGATTTTGAGAATTTATTTTTGAAACAATATTGGGGGGAAAATGCACAATTAAGTATAAGAGACAAATTACAATTTGGAAAATTTGATGAAAAAAGTAGTTTGAATTACAATAATTATGCAATACAAATGTTTGCAATGGCACAGTATTTAGATCCGGTTATGAGAGGGGAAGAAATTGTAGGCAACATCAGTAGGCATTTTAAACAAGCAATCTTTGAAGTTATAAACATGCATGAGATTAAAACTATTGAGAGACTTAGTCAATATTTATTGAGATTGGAGAGGACATTATCGTATAGAAGTTGGGATAACAATAACCAACAAAGGAATTCACAATACAATACAATACAAAAAAGAATATTAAGTGGAAATGGGGAGACGAACAGGAAAAAGCATTTTCCGAATTGAAGGATATTTATTCAAAATTTGAAAATATTTCATCCTAATTATGATGAACCTTTCGTATTGAGAACTGATGCATCTATGTCAAGATTTGCAGGAGTTTTGATACACGTACAAAATGGAAAAGAAGTTCCAATATCGTTTGTTTCCAGAATCACTAAAAAACATGAAAGAAATTATACTGTTACAGAATTAGAACTGGCAAGTGTTATATTTTGTATTACCAAATTAAGATTTTATTTACTAAGGGCAAAATTCTATATTGAAACTGATCATGAAGCACTTATGTCAATTGTAAATTGCAAATATGCAAGTAATAGGGTACATAAATGGGCATTATTATTGCAAGAATATAAATTTGAAATAAGGCATATACCAGGAAAACAAAATTTCATCACAGATACTTTAACGAGAATGGAGATGGGAAAAACACATACTCCTAGACAGGTAAAAATAGGGATAAATGTTTTCAAAAATAATATAGGTTTGTTTTCTGACAATCAAATTAGGCAAGATCAGTACAAATTAACAAATAAAGAAAAAAGAGGAACAATAAACAAAAATGGTATAATAATAAAAATAGTAAATGGTGAAGAACTATACGTTATCACAAAGGAATTGGCAGAACAGGTGATTACATATATACATCAGAAATACATACATATAGGGATTAGAAAAGTTTGGTTAATATTTAGAGAAAACTATATAAGTTCACAAGATTTGGAATTAACTAAAAGAATCGTAGCCATATGTCAAGTTTGTCAATTAAGTAAACATAAAAATAAAATTAAAATAAAAAGGATCATTTTTCAAAATTTATTAAAATATGCTCTACAAAAAGGACTAATTTTGAAACTGCTAAAAATCTTTTAACAAAATTCATAGTAGAAGTAGGTAAACCTGAATAAATTATTTTAGACAATGCTACATATTTCACTAATGAACAAATGAAGAATTTTTCACAGAGTGTGGGAATACAATTAAATTCTACGAGTATTAGACATCCAGCATCAAACCCAACAAAAAGATATATACAGGAGGTAATAAAATATTTGAGATTGACATCGCAGCAAAATCATAAAACATGGGATGAAAACTTAGAGATGTAGAAAATATTTCAATGAGAGTACCTAGTACTATTACGAAAGAATGTCCTATATACATTATGAGGAAGAATGCCTGAAAGAGAATGGATTATGAATGAAAGAGATATGCAAGAAATAATATAAAAATAAATATAAGAATTAAAGAAAATGCGATAAATATATAAAAAAGGAAAATAAAAGAGGAACTAAAAAGACAAAGTTTAAGGAGGGAGCAATAAAAGCAATGAGAATACCAAATAAAAGATTAGGTATTTGTGCAAAACTTTTAATGCTATTTGAAGGACCCTATGAGGTTGATAATGAGAATGCTATAAACAGCTATAGGTTAATACATCCTCAGACAAGGCAGTTGAGAGGAATTTTCAATATTGAAAATGTTTACAAATATAAAACTTAATATTAGTAATTGTGAATAATAGTTATCGTTGTAGAATTTGTTTTTCTTGAACTGGTGGGAAATCTAGCAAAGTAGTTTGCTGAAAGTAGAAAAATAGTATTAGTTAAAGTAGATTCAATAACTGTAAATGAAGAAATTGATATTCAAAATTTTCTAACTAGTAGAAAATTATTGAATATAAATTTAGGAATGTTGTTATGTTATGAAAAACTAGGTATATATTTCAAAAAGAAAAAACCCATAGAAAAAATTAATAAATAGCTTTTTTAATTGTTTTTACATAATTTTAGAAGTTATATTTCCTTTATAAGCCTATGTATGATATGAATAGATAAAATATCCAAATTATATAACACAATCAATTTCATACACTGTCAGAATGATAACAACCCATAATTCTTCAAAAGACAACAAAAAGTCTAGATTTACAAAATTTTCCTGAATAAAATTTATAAATTTGAAACATACAGTATTTGAAATTGTAGCTAACTTAAAGTAGCCAATGGTGAAACAGCAAACTTCTTGATGTCAATAGCCAATCAGGGAACAGATGGTCACATGTAGAATTTGAAATTGTAAGAGAATAAGAGCGGAAAAGTGTTAGTGGCAATTATTATTGAAATTTGTACATAGTTAATAAGAATGGAAAAATAGTTTCATGTATAAGTTATGACAAATAAACCCAAACAGTGAAAATGTGACAATTTGGTGCGCGAATTCGAAAACTCGAATCAGAGGGAAGGAACAAAAATGGTATCCAAGGTGACAACAAACAAAGCCACAAAAGAGATCGAAAATAAATTCAAATCGAATGCCACGTTATATTTTTGGGAGGAAAAAAAAATGGAATAATTTCCACATTATAAGTGGAAACCAAGATTAACTTATTTGTACACCGTATACAAGTATCCAAGGCTGATTGCTGAATTTGTATGGTCCTTTTCTATTCGGTATTCGAGTCCTTGATAGCATTGGAGTGAAAGGGAATCCAAATCCTGGCTTGTATTGAACAGCGACAATTCCAGACAGGTATAAACCTCCCATAGTGCACATACCGAACTGAACAATTTCACTAATAACGCATATTCCATCGGAAGAACTTTATTTCAATTGATTTCGAACTATCAAAGAAATTTTCACTTTCAAGGTAAAAGTGAGGTTGTGTATATTTTACCAATGAACTTTTCTCATGATTATCCATGAATATTTGTAGATTCACTTTAGAGTAAGTTATCTTTCGTAGGCCAGGTAAAATTAAGTTTTCCTGAATAAAGGAAATAATTGCTTTTGATACTTTGTCGTTTGTTTTCTACAAATGATCAACAATCATACTTTTGACCATTGAATAAAAAAGAAATTTGACATATCAAGAGAGGCTAGTGGCTCAATTGCCCGAACCGGCTATCTGAGACAAGCGGCGTACCAACTGAGCTTAGCTGTGGTAAGGAAAATGATAACAATTGGCAGCAACGTGACGAGAGATCAGTGACGTAGCTAGCAATCATTATAACATTGCAAAATATATTATACAGGGCACAAATAATCATCTATATCATAACAATTTGGCTCACAAGGAAGAGTGGGAATTATTAGCAATCTTCATCATAAAAACAACAATTTTTATTTACAAATTATCATTATTTAACAAAACGTGGGGCGAAATAATAACAAAATAATTTGTTATATATTCTCATTTCATTGCAAAATATATATATATTTATATATATATATATATATATATATATATATATATATATATATATATATATATATATATATATATATATAGAGAATATGAGAAATCTGTTACGAATCCAAAAGAGATCACCATCCGTCTACAGCCTGTTTCATGGTTTCCAAATCATCAGGACGGCTGTGGTCTCTTTCAAATCGTATCAGATATCCTAGGTTATTACCAATCGGTACGCACGGAAATATGAACAGTATCAAATTATAGATAGCGACACCTATAATCTGTGTGGTGGAGCTTAGACCGTCATCGTGGAATTTTGAAGATACGAGATTTCGTACAACATCAATAGGTCACCGACAGATGCCAGCATAGACCAACCCACGATACCAATAGTCGTACTCTAGTGCGTTTTAGGACGCAATACAAATAACGAGAATATGAGAAAACTGTTACGAATCCAAAGGAGATCACCATCCGTCTACAGCCTGTTTCATGGTTTCCCAATCATCAGACGGCTTGTGGTCTCTTTCAAATTCGTATCAGATATCTCGTAGGTTATTACCAATCGGTACGTACGGGAAAAATGAACAGTATCAAATTATAGATAGCGACACCTATAATCTGTGTGGTGGAGCTTAGACCTGTCATCGTGGAATTTTGAAGATACGAGATTTCGACAACATCAATAGGTCACCGACAGATGCCAGCATAGACCAAAACCCACGATACCAATAGTCACTCCTAGTGCGTTTTAGGACGCAATACAAATAACGAGAATATGAGAAATCTGTTACGAATCCAAAGGAGATCACCATCCGTCTACAGCCTGTTTCATGGTTTCCCAATCATCAGGACGGCTTGTGGTCTCTTTCAAATTCGTATCAGATATCTCGTAGGTTATTACCAATCGGTACGTACGGAAATATGAACAGTATCAAATTATAGATAGCGACACCTATAATCTGTGTGGTGGAGCTTAGACATGTCACCACAGAATTTTGAAGATACGAAATTTCGACAACATCAATAGGTCACGACAGATGCCAGCATAGACCAACCCACGATACCAATAGTCGTACCTAGTGCGTTTTAGGACGCAATACAAATAACGAGAATATGAGAAATCTGTTACGAATCCAAAGGAGATCACCATCCGTCTACAGCCTGTTTCATGGTTTCCCAATCATCAGGACGGCTTGTGGTCCCCTTTTAAATTCGATCAGATATCTCGTAGGTTATTACCAATCGGTACGTACGGAAATATGAACAGTATCAAATTATAGATAGCGACACCTATAATCTGTGTGGTGGAGCTTTAGACCGATATCGTGGAATTTTGAAGATACGAGATTTCGTACAACATCAATAGGTCACCGACAGATGCCAGCATAGACCAACCCACGATACCAATAGTCGTAATTCTAGTGCGTTCCAGGACGCAATACAAATAACGAGAATATGAGAAATCTGTTACGAATCCAAAGGAGATCACCATCCGTCACAGCCCGTTTCCATGGTTTCCCAATCATCAGGACGGCTTGTGGTCTCTTTCAAATCTGCATCAGATATCCTGCAGGTTATTACCAATCGGTACGTACGGAAATATGAACAGTATCAAATTATAGATAGCGACACCTATAATCTGTGGTGGAGCTTAGACCGTCATCGGAATTTTGAAGATACGAGATTTCGTACAACATCAATAGGTCACCGACAGATGCCAGCATAGACCAACCCACGATACCAATATCGTACCCTAGTGCGTTTTAGGGACGCAATACAAATACGAGAATATGAGAAATCTGTTACGAATCCAAAGGAGATCACCATCGGTCTACAGCCTGTTTCATGGTTTCCAATCATCAGGACGTCTTGTGGTCTCTTCAAATTCGTATCAGATATCCGTAGGTTATTACCAATCGGTACGTACGGAAATATGAGCAGTATCAAATTATAGATATAGCGACACCTTTAATCTGTGGGTGGAGTTTAGACCTGTCATCGTGGAATTTAAAGATACGAGATTTCGTACAACATCAATAGGTCACCGACAGATGCCAGCATAGACCAACCCACGATACCAATAGTCGTATTTAGGCGTTTTAGGACGCAATACAAATAACGAGAATATGAGAAATCTGTTACGAATCCAAAGGAGATCACCATCCGTCTACAGCCGTTTCATGCTCAATCATCAGGACGGTTTGTGGTCTCTTTCAAATTCGTATCGATATCTCGTAGGTTATTACCAATCGGTACGTACGGAAATATGAACAGTATCAAATTATAGATAGCGACACCTATAATCTGTGGGTGAGCTTAGACTGTCATCGGAATTTTGAAGATACGAGATTTCGTACAACATCAATAGGTCACCGACAGATGCCAGCATAGACCAACCCACGATACCAATAGTCGTACTCCTGCGTTTTAGGACGCAATACAAATAACGAAATATGAGAAATCTGTTACGAATCCAAAGGAGATCACCATCCGTCTCAGCCCGTTTCCATGGTTTCCAATCATCAGGACGGCTTGTGGTCTCTTCAAATTCGTATCAGATATCCGTAGGTTATTACCAATCGGTACGTACGAAATAGAACAGTATCAAAGATAGATAACACCTATATGGGGTGGTGGAGCTAGAGTAGCTGGAATTTTTAGCAGATTTGACAAAACCATTGTCACCCACAGATGCACATAACCCCACGATACCAATAGTCGTACAGTGCGTTTTGGGACGCAATAAATAACGAGAATATGAGACATCTGTTACGAATCCGAGATCCATCGTCACAGCCCTTTCCATGGTTTCCAACTAGGATGGCTGTGGCTCTTTCAAATTCGTATCAGATATTCGTGGGTTATTACTCGGTACGTACGGAAATATGAACAGTATCAAATAGATACGTACCTATATCTGTGGTGGAGACTCATCATCGGGAATTTTAAGATTCGAGATTTCGCATACAGTCAGTTTCACTGAGTAGATAATGCTAACCTACACTAGTCGCAGGTTTTAGGACGCTACATCGAGAATAGAAAATTTGGGAGAATTCAAAGCAGTAATATTCGGTTTCAAAACAGGACGGCTTTCGGTCCTTTCAAACCGATTTAGATATCTCGTAGGTATTTACCGGTACGCATGAAATGTGAAAAGTATCAAATTATAGTAGATATCCCATAATTCGTGGTGGAGCATTCCGTTATCGTGGAATTTGAAGATACGAGATTTTGTACATCATCAAGTCAATGACAGATGCGCATAGACCAAACCCAATACCAATCATCCCAAGCTCCACCACACAGATTATAGGTGCGCATCTATAATTTGATGCTTTCACATTTTCGTACGTACCGATTGGTAGATAACTCACGAATTCTGATAAAATTGAAAGAGACTCTAAGGCGTCCTAGATGATTGGAAACCATGAAACAGGCGTAGATGGATGGTGATCTCCTTGATTCGTAACAGATTTCTATATTCTGTTATTTGTATTGGTCCTAAAACGCAATTAGAGTACGACTATTGGTATCGTGGTTGGTCTATGCTGGCATCTGTCGGTGACCCATTGATGCTGTACGAAACCTCGTATCTTCAAAATTCCACGATGACAGGTCTAAGCTCCACCCAGTTATAGGTGTCGCTATCTATAATTTGATACTGTTCATATTTCCGTACGTACCGATTGGTATTAACCTACGAGATATCTGATATGAATTTGAAAGAGACCACAAGCCGTCCTATGATTGGGAAACCATGAAACAGGCGGGGTAGATGGATGGTGATCTCCTTGATTCGTAACAGATTTCATATTCTCGTTATTTGTATTGCGTCCCTAAAACGCACTAGAGTACGACTATTGGTATCGTGGGTTATTCGGCATCTGTCGGTGACCTATTGATGTTGTACGAAATCCTCGTATCTTCAAAATTCCACGATGACGGTCTAAGCCCACCACACAGATTATAGGTGCGCTATCTATAATTTGATACGGTTCATATGTTCCGTACGTACCGATTGGGAATAACCTACGAGAGTATCGGATACGAATTTGAAAGAGACCACAAGCCGTCCTGATGATTGGGAAACCATGAAACAGGCTGTAGACGGATGGTGATCTCCTTTGATTCGTAAAGATTTCTATATTCTCGTTATTTTGTATTGGTCCCTAAAACGCACTAGGAGTACGACTATTGGTATCGTGGGTTGGTCTATGCTGGCATCTGTCGGTGACCTATTGATGTTGTACGAAATCTCGTATCTTCAAAATTCCACGATGATTGAGGTCTAAGCCCACCACACAGATTATAGGTGTCGCATCTATAATTTGATACGTTCATATTTCCGTACGTACCGATTGGTAATAACCCACAGATATCTGATAGATTTGAAAGAGACCCAAGCCGTCCTGATGATTGGGAAACCATGAAACAGGCTGTAGACGGATGGTGATCTCCTTTGGATTCGTAACAGATTTCTCATATTCTCGTATTTGTATTGGTCCCTAAAACGCACTAGAGTACGACTATTGGTATCGTGGTTGGTCTATGCTGGCATCTGTCGGTGACCTATTGATGTTGTACGAAATCTGTATCTTCAAAATTCCACGATGATAGGTCTAAGCTCCACCTACAGATTATAGGTGTCGCTATCTATAATTTGATACTGTTCATATTTCCGTACGTACCGATTGGTATAACCTACGAGATATCTGATACGAATTTGAAAGAGACCACAAGCCGTCCTGATGATTGGGAAACCATGAAACAGGCTGTAGACGGATGGTGACTCCTTTCGATTCGTAACAGATTTCTCATATTCTCGTTATTTGTATTGCGTCCCTAAAACGCACTAGGAGTACGACTATTGGTATCGTGGGTTGGTCTATGCTGGCATCTGTCGGTGACCTATTGATGTTGTACGAAATCTCGTATCTTCAAAATTCCACGATGACAGGTCTAAGCTCCACCACACAGATTATAGGTGTCGCTATCTATAATTTGATACTGTTCATATATATATATATATATATATATATATATATATATATAGAATGAGCAAAAAAGAGTGTACCTTCCTCAAGACCGAATCCCCGATAGATACTCATTTTATTATAATAAGCCGGTCCTATATATATATTTTTTTTCCTAAATTTCTCGGAATAAAGGTCTGAACTAGTCAATTTGTATAATTTCTTCTAACGACGTATCGACATGCTTTTTTTCATCATAAGGTTGAAACACCATAATGAAAAATATGGGGTTTGAGACATATTTACTTCAACACAATATTAAAATATATACACTAAAATAATTTTTCAAAAACATATGGAGTATCCATTCACAAATTATTTTATTCTCTGTTCTCAACGGCAGGTTCAGTAGTGCCAACTTGGTGCGCTTCTTGATGTCAAAACGTGCTATTTTGTGGAAAGATTATGGTAAGATGTATTCATAGATAAACACAGAATGCAGAGAAATTGTCAAAGAGATGTTTTTATTGAAATCAATCCTCAAAACTGACCTACTCTGCAAAATCTTACTTATCTTACTAAAACAGTAATCTGAAATGGCAAAACTTGTTGGTGTGTGATGAATACTAGTTGAATGAACGTTTGAAGGTTATGAAGAGTCTGTGAGCATCGAAAAATCATTAAATGTTCAAAAGAAAGGACACAAGGGATCAGATAACCAATATGACTTTCTGGACCTGATACGTTGCACTTTATTTAGTTCAGCTTCTGAAATACCTTGCAATTCTTCCTTCGTGGTATTCTCCTGCCTCTTGGAACTGTTCGTGCTCACTGGAAAATACAGCTTCACTGCAAAAAGCCACCTTTTGTTCCTGGAAATGGCATGGATTGGATTTTTTGTTCTGTTAATAGGGTGAGTGGATTTTTCCTATCTGTTCATTCTTCCATTGGTGTCTGAATCAGTTATATCACGTTTTTATGATAGATTTGCTTGTTTTTTTCTTGTACCCAACTATAATTCTTTTTCCTAATTTCGTACGTGGTTTGATTTTTTCATCAATTTTTTTCTCTCCCCCTAGATTGTTACATTTCCTCTTGGCAACCCACACATTTAGTTCCTTTTCACAAATTTTAAAATTCATTGCTACTTTCTATATCACTGTTTGTTATTCTAACTTATTCTAATGATTTTATTCACAATATCTAATTCTAAACCTTATGATCATGTACAAATTTGGATGAAATTCATATTTGACATTTTCCTGTTTTCATAATTTTTATATTTCATTATTTTCCTCTCATAGTTTTTGACATCTCGCTGTTGAGTTTCTTCCTGATATGATTTACCATACAAGATGTTTCAACTTGTATATCATTTGATCTACTTAAAATCCAAAGTTTTTTTCAATGAATTTCAATTTCCATATTATTTTATTGTTTGTGCAATTTGGATGTATTGTTGGTCACATACTTATGACAATAAAGTTACTTCAGGACTGACTTTATGATACATATGCATTGACTAGAACATGTTATGAGATTGTAGAACAGTAAAAAGCATAGAAAAATTGAAAAACAAACATAGCATAATGCACGATAACTTAAATACCTAATAATAATAATGAATTATCAGCTTCATTATTTTATAAATATTTACCAACATAAAATATATATATATAATATATATATATATAATATATATATATATATATATATATATATAATAATATATATATATATATATAATATATATATATATATATATATATATATATATATATATATATATATATATAAATATTATATATATTATTATGATGGTACTAATTATTATAATGATTGTCATTGTTATTTATTTATTTTTAATATTTAATAACATAACTAGTCATTATTATGAAATATTTGTTATTATTAACCTGTTCAGTTGATTTCCTTTTTTATTCAATGATTTTGAAAAGTAAATACCTATCATAACAGTAATGAAACTACGGCTATGTTTTCCTAACCCTTTTTCAACACTCTTTCACCTTATATCAGCTCAGTCGATACGCCTATGGAGTATGACGCATCTCCGTTCCCAAAGTTAGGTTCTGTAATGCCAACTTGTTGCGCTGCTTGACGTCAAGAGTGCTATTTTGTGGAAAGATTTATGATAAGGTACTGAATAAATAACCATTGAATTCAGAAAAATCGTCAAACAGTTATTTTTTCATTGAAATAAGTCTTGAAGTGACCTATCCTGCGATATACAACTTATCTAAATCAGAACAGGGATGTGAAATAGTAAAACTTGCTTATGTGTGATAGAATACTTTGTGTATATAACGTTTGAATAATGCCCAGTCTTGAGATAGATGAAACCAATAAATGTTCGAATGCATGGATACAAGTGATCCAAATAACCACGATTAGTGTCTATTCCTGATATGTTCACTTTATTCAGTTCTGATTTTAAAAATACCTGCTATCCTTCCTTTTCGGTATTCTCCTGACTGGCAGAAGTGGTCTTGATATCTGGAAAAAACAGCTCCACTGTAGAAGGCCCCCTTCGTCACGGATAGGACGTTTGTTATATTTATAGGGTGAGTGGTTTTTCCTTGCTGGTTTATTTCCCCATTTTTATCTGGATTCATTTCATAACGTTTGAGGATAGTTTTGCTTGTTTTATTCTTGTATTTTATGATACATTGTTCTTCAAAATTGATACATGATTTCGTTTCTTATATCCTCTTTTATCTCTCCCAAGCTTGTTATCTGCCCTCTCGGCAACCCACACTTCTTGTTTATTCTCACGAATTTAAAGTTTTTTCCCACTTTCGTTATTCTAAATTATTCTAATAATTTTATTTACAATATATAATTCTAGATCCCATATTATAAATGCAAAATTTGTGAAAATTGATATTTGACACTTTTCTGTTTTTTTTTACTATTTTCCTCAAATAGTTTTGGACATCTCACTGTTGGGTTTCCTTCTGATATGATTAACCATACAGGATATTCCAACTTGAATACCATTTCGTCTACTTGAGATCGAAAGTCTTTTTATAAATTTTGATTTCCATATTTTTTTTATTGGTTGTACAAATTGAATGTTTTGTGGTAACATACTTATGACAATAGAGATACTTTAGTGCTGACTTTTTGAAACATATGCGTTGACCAGAACATGGTACAAGATTCCAGAACAGTGAAAAGTATAGAAAAATTGTAAAACAAACATAGAATGAACCACGATAACATAAATGCCAAATAACAATAGTGGATTATTAGTGTCATTATTTGATGAACATTCCCTAACATAACGATATATATATATAATAATATATATATATATATATATATATATATATATATATATATATATATATATATATATATTATATATATTGGAATTATAATAACAAACTTCGTCCCAAGGAACACCCTCAGACTGAATAAAATAATGAACCTTCTTCATAAAGTATTATTCCATAAAAACCAGCATTTTAAAACCAACTACCGATAAAACATTATCAGAATTAATATAAGTACATGGGAGAGAGAGAAAAACTTGCGCAAACGCGTCGCTAAATATCAAGCCAAGGTATACGAATACGAAACTGAAATTCTTGAAAACACATCAGTGCAATAAACAGAATTATGGAAGAGAAAACCCAAAATATGATGAATGTCTCCGGAAATGTCCGATATAACCACATCTGAAACAGTTAATCCTTGACTCCCTGAACGATCCTGTCCTCTCAACTGAGTATGAAGGTGGTGGTGCTTCCAAAGTGAACTATCATAACGAACTTCGTCTCAATGAACACCCTCAGACTGAATAAAATAATGAATCTTCTTCATAAAGTATTATTCCATAAAAACGAGCATTTTGGAACCAACAAGGATGAAACACTGTCAGAATTAGCAACGTAGTACATAAGAGATAAAAAAACTTGCGCAAACGCGTCGCTGAATATCAAGCCAAGGTATTTTCAAAGAATAACGATTACGAAACCGAAATTCTTGAAAACAGATCAGTGCTATAAACAGACTTATGGGAGAGAAAACTCAAAATATGATGAATGTCTCTGGAAATTTCCGATATAACCACATCTGAAACAGTATATCCTTGACTCTCTGAACGATCCTGTCCTCTTAACTGTGTATGAAGGTGGTGGTGCCTCCAAAGTGAATTATAATAACGAACTCCGTCTTAATGACTACCCTCAGAATGACTAAAATAATGAACCTTCTTCATAAAGTATTATTCCATAAAAACGAGCATTTTGGAACTAACTACGGATAAAACATTATCCGAATTAGCAACGTAGTACATGAGTGAGAAAAAAACTTGCGCAAACGCGTCGCTGAATATCAAGCCAAGGTATATTCAAAGGATGACGATTACAAAACCAAAATTCTTGAAAACAGATCAGTACCATGAACAGAATTATGGAGAAGAAAACCCAAAATATGATGAATGTCTCTGGAAATGTACGATATAACCACATCTGAATCAGTATATCTCCGACTCCCTGAACGATCCTGTCCTCTTAACTGAGTATGGAGGGTGGTGCCTCCAGAGTGAATTATAATAACGAACTCCGTCTCAATGAACACCCTCAGACTGAATAAAATAATGGACCTTCTTCATAAAGTATTATTCCATAAAAATGAGCATTTTGAAACCAACTACGGATGAAACATTATCAGAATTATCAACGTAGTACATGAGAGAGAAAAAAACTCACGCAACCGCTTCGCTGAATATCAAGCCAGAGTATATTCAAAGAATAACGATTACGAAACCGAAATTCTTGAAAATAGATCAGTGCATTAACAGAATTTTGGAAGAGAAAACTCGAAAGATGATGAATGTCTCTGGAAATGTCCGATATAACCACATCTGAAACAGTATATCCTTGACTCCCTGAACGATCCTATCCTCGTAAGTGAGTATGAAGGTGGTGGTTCCTCCAAAATGATAACGAACATGTTGGTAACATCACCCCGCAATCTTTTTGGAAACATCCGCCTCTATCACATCTGAAACATATTTTTCACGACTCTCTGGACGATTTTGTCCTCAAAGGTGAGTAGGTAGATAACGACAAACGTGGTAGTAATCTCATCCCGCAATCTCTTTGGAAAAGTCTGCTCTCACCACAACTGAAACAGTTTTATTCCGACTCTTCAGACAAGCATGTCCCTGTTGATGAGCGGAAACGTGGAGGTGTTTCCGCAAGCGATGACGATCGTGGTAGTGAACTCAAACTGCGATATATCTGGAAATATCCGCTCTTTCAACATTCACTCCTACAAATACTTGATTGATTGTTGGCACTGTGTCTCTCAGGTTACAATTCTTACCAGTATCCTGCTGAGAATTGAGTCTGTCCTGTTGCCGGGTGATTTTTTTTGAAGAGGTTTTTCAATCGATATCACTTTGACGATTGGCCATGAGGTGTGGAAAGCTGCTTTCACATTTGAAGGATGAACCAAGGCTTCACTGTATTTCTGAATGTGTATGACTCTCAGGGTTGCTTTATATTTCAACACCTTTTCAGCTTCTACACGTCCGCTCCAAACTCCTGTGAACATTTTCCCAACCAGAGCAACAATCTTTCCCTAAGCTTGTCCCCTTGAAGGCACCCTGATTGCAATTGCCATTGGCAACTTCCTACTATGTGGGGACCATGGTGGCTGTCCATCAAAATGTGGAGGTTTTACAAAATTGTTTGAGGTTACTTTTATTTCTAGTTCTTCCAGATAGTTCATTGTTTCATTATGCATCACCCAATCTTCTTCTTTGCCTCTTTTCGTACCGCAGTAACTTTCACTTTCCTATTTCCCGTACATCACCAACTTCTTTCCTTACTTCACCGTCGATATCGTCCATCGTTCTCCAGATTTTGTTGACTTCTCTCACAAGTCTATTAATATATTCAAGATTTCCCCTCGGTTCTCCACATAATCTACTCGAAATGTGCTTTCTGTTGTTCTCTTTTCCTATGTAGTTCTTCCAGAATTTTTCCGAAATTACCTTGCGGCGGTTTCTCTTCCTTTCGTCGACGATTCTCCCCCTCTTGTTCATCTTGCTGTCGACGTTCTCCTTTTGCTTGTTTTTCTCTTAATCGAGATTTGCCCTCCTTTTGTTTCGTTCTCTTGTTTTCTCCCTGATGAAGTTTCCCCTCCTCTTGTCATCCAAGGGTATATTTTCCTATCCACCAACACTTGCTTTCAAATAGTCACTATATCCTCATTCTCGACACCAACTCTAACGAATGTGGGGTTCCTAGCTATTGAAATACTCTTCAAATATATATATTTATATATATATATATATATATATATATATATATATATATATATATATATATATATATATATATTTATAATAGCCCCGTTCCTTATACTACTCACGGGAACTACACTGTTTCAATACCGAGCTGGCAAAAGATCCCGTCAGAGCATGGACCAGGTGATTATGTGAGGTTGGTGAAACAGTCATTGCACTGAGTTCCTCAGTTGACTCTACTGATCAACATAAAACAAAGAAGGAAGATATAACATATGACAGATATACAAATACTTTGTACTTTACAATTAACCTCGGAATAAAATAAAAAATTATTGATGGTTGGGATTAAACTTACCATGAAATCAAGTTTTTTTACAATTATACCCATGTCAGATTAGTAAGGTACCATTTCCCATACGTATGTCGGAAGTTAGGAAGTACTCACAGATATATGCGTGAAGTACGTTTGAATTGTATATTTTGTAAGATGAAATTGAAGTATTAACCAGGCTTTCAACTGGCCCATACCAACTAGATAACTTCTTGGTTCCAAACTCGAAATAGTGAGCAAGTATTGCTATGTTCGATGGAGGTGTAGATGGATCCAAAGAAGACATGTATCTATTTACTGCCCAAGATAATATTCCAACCAGTTTGCTCAGAATTTGGAAGGAAAATCCACAAAATATAAGGCAAAATTTCCTACCACATGGAAGGGAATATTGTTTTTTTCCCCACTATCTCACAGGCCAATTCAGTCATAAAACGGACTGAGAACGATAGTCATATGCAGATTATACACCATGATTTTTAGCTCTCAAAGATGATCCAAATATTTTGAAATTTCTCCTCAATCTAATGAATTCATTGGGAACGAGTCGACGATACTTTCCATCGAACTCTATGATTCACTCGTGTGATGACCAGAAACCAAAGACAAAAAAAACGAACAATTCGATCGCAAGAAATCATATATGATTTTTATTTTTTCCCCGCTGTCATTGACATCGGAATTGAGAGGAGGAATATTGGAATTCCAGAGCAAAACAACATTTTCGTACTGAAGTCCAACTAACTAAGGTTGTTGAAAAATTCTTCAAAATCTTCCACGGAAACTGCTGGTGGTATGTTTGAAGATATAGGCAGATGGTTGAGTTTCCTAGTACTCTTTTACCAACTTCATCTGTACAAGGTGTCGAAGAAATTATGTGGGATAAGTCCAAAAGTTTGAACCCAGATCATTGTGGAAACCACGAATTGCTCCACCCCTTTTTTTTGTATTCGTTCCTCTTAATCACATCTGAGAATATTGCAGTTACCTGGAAAACATTCTTCATCGAACACAAAATTTTAAAGCCACGTTCCACTCAAACATATGATGTTTTTATCTGTAGAACTGACTGCATTGTGAGAAATGTCGGTCTTAGAGTTGAGTCCCCGTACGTTCCAGTAATAACAAATAATTGAGTAATTGGGTGTGAAAATTCTCTATTTCCGGAGTGCCTTCAAATGCTTGATTTTGATATTGGCTCCGCCATTGTTATTCCGTTTCACCAGTTTCTGTTTGAATTGTTCGTAGTATTATACTTATTTGGGAGTCTTATCGAAGGAAGTGGGAATTTGTTTGAATGTCGAGTTCTTCAACTGGGAGCTTTTTTTGCCAGTTCAAAAACTTCGTTATTATTATTTAGGATATTTTAGATTGGCCGTGGAATTCCTTTATCTCCATCAAACTTACAAAGCCTATATGTATATATATATATATATATATATATATATATATATATATATATATATATATATATATATATATGATATACATATACATATTTGTGGTTCATGAATTCATATTAGGAGAGGAGTGAGAAAATATATTCTTTACTCAGTTCTCTCGGCAGAGATTCTCTCATCCATATGAAGATTTTTACTTTTTCCAATATTGCCACACTGAAGATCACCAGTTCATGATTGAGGGAATGTGAACATAATAATTAATTTCCACTTTGAAACCAGCGGAATTCTTACACAAAGCCGGTGCACTGAAGTTCTTGCAGTCCTGCTTACAAATATTTATATGGGCTTCAATGCAGTATTAATCACTCTGTGTCGCTTCAGTGTATCAATTCAAAAAAAAAAACGGAAAACACCTCCATATGGAATTATTCCAGTATCACGGATATCGATCGATCATGATGAATCCATAATTGTCACAAGAAATTGAGTATTCTTCTCTGATTGAAAGAATATAAGCTGCTTCCAGACAAGAAAGGAAATTCATTCTCATTTCGAAATATCTTGCTATCGATGTACTATCAGCATTGTTTGTGAGGACAGAAAAAAAACATAACCAGAATAAAAGAAGAATTTGAATCCATTTTGAAGGAACCAGCAGCTACTTCGGAGGAATATGCAGCTGGGACAGAGATTTGTTGAAGCATTTCAGCAGACCTATCCATGAGCAAATGAAATACCTCTACAAAAAAACATATGTAACTCCCCATAAAAAAAAACATCAGATAGATGCAATCGTGCTCTAGAAGTAGTTCCAGAAAATCCAAATTCTAAGATGATTGATATGGTGTATTCATTTAAAATATATCTAGGGATGTGGAGGACATTAAAAATAGCCTGAGAGAAATCTGCCACATATTTGCATTCTGATTTTTGCTCATTTCAATTATTCATCCGACTTGTATTCACTTATAGCTCTCAACTCACATTTGATGGCCTATTCCTAGAATTTCATTGAAACTATCATATGGAAAATATTAAATTATTTACTTTTGATATGCAAGTGGAGTATTACTCCGTAATAGTTTTCAATATCCTCAAAACTGATGAAGATTCATTAATGAATAGTGGGGCCAATTTCACCACTTGAATAACATCTTGAAATATCCTAGAAGAATTGAAGAATATGCACACAATAAATAATTACCAAGTTACCAAGAATTTCTCATGTGAGGTTGATTTCAAAAACGAATCGTTCCACTTTCAGTCTTTTAGCCACTATTCATAACAAGTTATTCAATTCAGTTGCTGATTGTCGTATTCAATATTACTTTCGAACGCTTACAGCTTATTCAGCACTAAATCACTCCATGCACTCAAAATAACATTCACTTCCATAGTTATATTGCAAAAGTTTACAAAATTTCACTCGAAGTTTTCGCTACTGAAAGTTTTCAATGCATTCAATTGGGTCGTAATTGGAAATGTTTGATTCGGGTTCAGCATGTATTGGATTGGTTATTTTCGAATATAATTATATACTAGCACAAAACCACCAACAATAATTCAACATGGAACTTCGACTAACGATTTTTTTTTTTGATATATGACAATTCGGCTCGTAGTTTTCAATCACTTCACGTTCGAGAGGGAGTGGTAAAGGCATCCAAGAATCACCAACGATCATATTCTTCGGAATAATTCAATAATAATAATAATAATGTGCCTTTATTGAAAAAACAACAAACAACAATGAGTACATGAATATAACGGGTGGCGATATTCGCCTCACACGCTCTTCCATATAACCACCCTGAAAGATGCAACACAACTGATAATTATAATAAATTAATAATAAGTAATCATTTCAGATAGAAGTGAAGAAAAACAAACTTAAGATTCACTCGATCTTAATTTGGAGACATACCTTATCCCTACTCAACAGAGCAGGACCGTAACCAATGTTGCAGTTTGTTATTCCAGACAAGATGACTGAGTCGCATAATTTCAATTTGACTTCTCTACTCAAACCATTCCCATGTAAATATAGCAGTTAAAATTTGCTGAACGACAATTTATCCAAGTGACTCAAATGACTTGCAGATCGCAATTCAGTGTCATACCATATACCCAAATTTTTACAACAATCAGTACTAGAAACCGTTTGTCCATCCAACTTGATAGAAAATGAGTTATTCAGTACTCTCTCACTTTGATTACTGGAAATTAGCATATCTGTTTTGTCACCATTGCTTATCAAACCATGAGCATTGAATATCACAAGAATTGTCTGCATTAATCATTGATGCCGCCAAAATACTGACTTCTGCATAGTAGTGATAATAAATTTGGATGTCATAGGCATACTGGTGGGATGTACAGTGCTTCAAGAATACACAGAAATCAGCAGTATATAAAGAAAATAATAGTGGGCCCAAGATAGTGCCTCGAGGTAATCCCCTACTCAGTGGAAAATATTCAGAGAACCCATCAGGCATGGAGACTCTTCGATGCCTGTGCGATGAAATAATCTGACAAGAAGGAAATAAAGTTAGAATCTGAACCAAAATAACGTAGTTTATCACAGAGTGTAGCATGATCACATGTATTGAAGGCCTTGCTGTAATCTAAAAGCACGAAACTCCTAATGAGTTCACTATACGTGGCAAGCAAAATGTCATCAGTCACTCTGAGTAGTGCTGATGTAGTGCTCTGGAATTGGCGAAAACCAGACTGAGTCTGGGGCAAGATATGATGCCTGTTGAGAAAATATTTCAGTTGGAGAGACACGACCTTTTCCAATATCTTGGATAAAGTGGGTAGAATACTTATCGGCCTGAAACCCATGATGGCGGAGGGTATTGGTTCATTTGGGACCGAAATAACATTGGCATTTTTTCCAAGAACGGGGAAAATTCTACTGTAGAGAGGCATACATTCACAATGAATGTGAGATGTGGGCTCAAATATGGGATAATAAATTGTATCATTTTTATATCAATACTATCAGGTCCCATTGCAATTGTTTCGATATTATCCATCACTTCCTCAACTACATCTTCAGACACCACAGAAAATTGAAATTTATTGGAGATTCCATTGGAAAGCATAATGACTGTTGATGAGTTGATGATTAGTTATGTTCGGAGCGACTTTTTTGACGGAAGCCTTGCTGTGTCTGTTGGCATTACCAAAATTTTAAGCGTTTATAATCCTCCCAATTTTGGCAGTTTTAAATTTACTGTATTTGGTGTGAGCTCCATTGCGCAACTTCATCATGATCCTGATGTATAAGTAGGCCATGCAGCTGGCTTTTTTCAATTCCAACCGTTTTCAGAGGCCCGTGCAGGTCAAATAGTGCCAAAATGCTGCCACTGAAAAACTCTACAGTTTCATTGACATCGACTATACCATAAATGAATATATGCTTGATGTATTGAAACACAACTTTGTCTTTTTGCGAATTGAAGCTTCGCAAGGAAACAATAGATGAAAAAAACTATTCCTAAGGTTGAAATATTTCAATATCCATGGAGGAGTTTCAACCCCTATATATTCAATTTTTTTCAATATTTCTCTTCATTGCGTATTCCACACTGGAACAATACAAACAATAAAAAATATAAATGGTGCATTTGCTGTGTTTTTTCTGGAAAAAACAGTATTATAAAACTATTCGAATATTAGGGGGTAGTTACAACCCTTTGTTTATCGAATTTAGAAGAATCCTTGTTCATTACCTACCTACTACTGGGACGTTATCCTCATTTTCACAAAACTAATTATTTTTGAGATAAAACCTGTTTCATAATGTACCTGGCTATTTTTTTATTGAGAAAATATTATTTTTTGATACAAGCTCACGCTGGCCAATTAGTTTTGTTATTGTTAACGTGGAAATTATGTTGGCTGAGCGGATTCCAAATTAAATTCAACCCTGAGAATATATTACTTGCGTGGGTTTGGAAATGCTGACAGGAGATGGTGCTGGAGAATCACAAAGATATTTCCACTTACCGGGGTTACTGAGTCCCCGGACCATTTCTAGATTGGGAGAAATATTATGCAGAAGGTTTGAACTATAACCTGATTGCAATTTGTTTAATCAGAGGGTAAAGTATCCAATAGTTGGCACTGAACCAGTAATTGGCAGCCCCTCCTCACTTTCTTATTATTCGATATTTTGGCTATATTTCTCTGAAACTTCCCAATTTTTCAAAAAGTACAACCTTCATGAAGCATCAGAGCAAGTGCAATCTGCTCTTTGGCAGTTCTCATGTTGAATTGTAAGGAACACTATCTAAATAACATGCAATCATATCTCTCTTGTACTTGATATAGCTTTGCGAAAATGAAAATCAGACCATTTGATATTGATTGATTATTTATCACATGGAAAATAAAGTTATTCCATGAATTTGAAATGAGTAATAGGGGGCCAATGGTAAGTACCAGTAATCATATTAAATTCAGTTATTGGCACAGCTGCCAATAATAAGCTCAAATCCCAAAAAAAATTAATTCAGTTGCTGGCTCTACTGATAATGATTTTTTCTGCCGAAAAAAGATATTCAAATATTGAAAAATAACCTATCAGTTGATATTATTAAAAACAAGAAAGTATGTTTAGCACTTTGAGAGCAACTACCTCATATTTTTGTAATTAGTGACTGATTTGATTCGCACAAAAATCATTCATATTTTTTTCTCATAGTCGTCCACAGTGTATAAACAACAACTGAGAGAAAAAGAGAGAAAAAACAAAGAAGGCTCTCGAATAGAAGAGAAAAAGAGAAAAAACCCAAAGAAAAGAAAACTGATAACAATAACGAAAACGTAATTCCATTATGAAACAGAGGTCTCTCGATCTCTGACTGGTGACAACTCCGTACTGATGAGGAACAAAATCATGAAACTGGTGTACGGATTGTAAGGCGGGCCTGACATAAATAAAAAATAATAAAGTTTATCGAAAAGACACATTTGCAATCAGTTTTCATTGTCAATGGAAGTTTGCATGTTCTGCTTGGTGTTTGCCAGGAAAGTAGTTGTTTTTTACTTGTGGTCCAACACTTATTTCAATTCATATCGAATTTTTGTAAAGAGACCCTTGAGTCCCTTGTTTCGAAAACAATATTGTTTTAGAGAATGGCCTATGTTTCACATGTACCAAAGAACGTATACGAATTGATTCGTTGGAAATATAAACAGGATGTTCATAAAATCAGATGTGGAATCATCTTTATGAGTTCTTGATTAGGACAAATAGAAAATCAAATAGCTATCTAAATGAAAATGCAAATTTTCAATTTCAGATTTTTTCTTTTGAGTTAGAGCCTTTCCAGAATATCTATCAGATGTAGTTCAATGTCCAGCGTGGCTTTAGCCGGGGACGTAGTTGTTTTCTTTTAGACATTCACGAAAAAAAAATAACTTCATTTTATTCGTGGATTTTTTTATTCACAGAAAAATCTTTCTATCAATATTCAATTGAGAATGTTTCCCTTTTTAAAGTATACGAACTTATCATATGATTTGTTTGCAAAAAAACTGATATACAAAGATTCTTTCTTTTGTGCCGTTGTACATTAAAAAATTTAAGGTCCTGATTGATGGAAAAGAATCAGCATTTTTATATTTTTTTCAATTGAAAAGAATGCGTCACATTCTTATTTTTTTCATTAAAGTTGATAGTTCATTCTAGTGTTTTTCAATAGATGAAAACATAGTGCTTTCTATTTTGTACAACCTGAATAAGTACAATTGAAATTAGAAATATTTATTTCTTTTGTATTCACTGAGAATGTTTTCCCTAGTTTTGAATTCGAAATGCAGAACTGTATCGAGAGTATCGAATACAATTGTTTAAGCGTTGTCTGATCCTTCAATTTGCATTACGAATGATATTTCGATTCTCCTGATTGATCCCGAATAATTTTGACCTAGGTACCAGGTACGTATTTCCTACTGTTATACATTTTTGTCGGTGCCAATAACTAGGGAATTGATGTGCCAATCACTAGGGCTTGAGTGCCAATAACTGGAGAAAAAGCCTTTTATTATTAATTGTATTTCATTTTAATTTCATCAGCTATTTGAAAGAGAAACCATAGTACCTGATTGATCTCTCAAATAAAGTGTACAAAACCCAGTGAAAATTTCAATACAATTATGGTAATTCCATTGAAATTTCGTAATTTTTTCATTTTACTGCCCTCAAAGTGACAAAACTTGATTTTCTTCTCAAAGAGAAATATTGACCACTCCATGTATTTCACTATTATATACGGCTAATACATGCTGTTATGGATGTGTTGATGTTCTGTGGATTGTTATGTCTGTATACGAAAATTTATGGAAAATTTAAAAGTTATGTTAATTGCTAATTGCCCTTTGTTATTTGTACGAGGTAGTGTATCGCTTGATGTTTGTCCTTAGAGAGGATCTTTGTCTGGCACTCCCCATCTCCTCATAGCATCTCTTCCAAGAGTCTCTCTTGACTTTGTTCAACGCCTTTTCATAACTGGTCATCCCACCCTTTAGTTTTCTGTATTTTTTTCCCTCGGTTGCCTCCTTAATCTTTCAAATTTGACATTTCACCAGGGTACATTCCTGGTAGTAATGCAAGAGGTAAATCTGGATGTCTCCAATGCCCCTATATTTGTTTTTGTTTGTTCGGTGCCCTGAACACACCCCGCAGACTTTCACATTATTTCAACTAGTCTTGGGTGGGTCTATTCTCTCTCTCTACTCTTGTCATCTTCCGATCCACAGGCTCTAATGGCCTAGGATCATTCCATTCCTTCTCACTCCTATCTCTCTACCTCTCAAACCCAAGCTTAGGGGAAGGGCAAAGTGCCGAAAGCTGAGTGGTCGCAGGGTTTATATGTTCGCGACCTCTCCCCTGGGAGAACCAGATGAAACTCCCTGATATGAAACCTCACCCGGTCACTCGAGCCTCTGATTGGGCAAACAGAAGTTCTTCAGCTTCTTGTAGGATTGATATGGAGAACCAAAAATGAAACGAAAGAATCGGCAGACACAAAAACTGGAAGGCGAGGGTCTGCATTCATATCTGAAACAACAGGCCACCAGACCACCGAAGTCAAAAAGCTAGGTGTGTCTTAGAGGGACTCAAAGACAGCTGTCAGGGTCAACTTTCCAGAAGAGATTGACAACATGTCGGAGGCAGGAATCAAAACGCAAAACTTTCCTGAGTTTCAAAGGCCGAAGTGCGGAAGCGGGTGAAGCGGAGCCAAGATTACATTAGGACCAAGAAAGCCGTAATCAAGGATCACTCCACCAGACAGGCACAGAAGGGTCAGGCAACTCCAAGATAAATACTGGACCAAGGTCTCAGCAGAGACCCAGCCAAAGGTCAGAAGAGAGCAAAAGAAGGAAAGCCAAAACTTGAAGGCTTCTCCACAAGAAGGCTGGGATCAGACAACATCGCGCCACCAGGGGATCTTTGGGCAAGGAAGAAGACAAAAACTGATGGACTTACCTTCACAGAGGTCACTTCCTCGGTGGAGATCACCGTGGCAAACGAAGGCTTCTCTAGAGAGCATTTGGAGACGAAGAAGCTTGGGACTATTCAAAACTCCGTTATCAGGGCCTCTGAACTATTGGCGGAACAAGGGCTGCAGGTCCGCTTCATCAAGTGTACCTATATGCAAGGTAACCTAACCATCACCTGCGCTGACAACGACAGCGCACAATGGCTCAGGAACACGGTTTCTACTATGAGGTCAGGGAAAGAGGTCTCTCTCAGGGTTATGGAGAGGGATCAAATGCATGCACGGCCTACGTCCCAAAGGAAGATGGTGGAAAGATCCAACCTGAAATTATATTCACCAGACTCCGCATCAGAAATAGAGGCTTCAAAAGCAGCTCTGGACTGCGTGAGGATGCTATCCGGAGGTGGAAAGAGCCCCGTGGACCTTCTCAATAGATGAGTCGAAGTAGAAAATGTCCAAACTAGGATAACGCCCATTCTTCAGCTACGGAAAAAATTACTTTCCACCTGAAAGAGGCACACAGGACTGGTAGCAAGACAAATAATCAGAGATCAAAGAAGCGGCTGCAAAAACACCAACTCCTTTCAAGGTCAGCTTGGTCGAAAGGTCAACAACCATAGAGTCTGTTGATATGGAGGTAGACAATGGCAAGGAAGAATCACGAGAAAGTGACTCCTCTTCAACAGAAGAGCTTCTTGCAGTTAATCTTCGACATGCAACGTTATTTAGGAGATTCGACAGCGAATGCATCAACGTGGCCCCACTGCAAGAACTCTGGCTGCATAGAGGAAAAGTTGCAGGGATATCACCGCAACATGGTGAGGTTCTATATAACATGAAAGCGGACAATCCAAGAGCTTGTATAGTCCATAGTGAGAGGGTGAATTGTACACTAAAATAGGTGATTTGCACTGACGATTTTGTTGCAGGACTCTTCAGAGCACCCACGGAAAAAGGAGAGGAAGCTGGGTCATATGTTCTACCTACTGCCCAGAGGATGAGACATGTCCACCATACGCACTGGGCGACGTAGTTGCCTATTGCGTGAACAAGGGCTCACAACTCATCATCGGCAGTGACGCTAACACACCACACGGTTCAGGGCAGCGCCAACAACAAATCGAGGAGGTTTAATAAAAGAAACGGTTAGGAAATCAATTAGTAATTGGTTGGAGAAAAAGGCTTGAGGGTGGTGGGAACAATCCCCAGGACAGAGGCAAGTGCAAATATTTTCTCAGAAAACCATCACCTATGCTCACGGCAGACCCACTGAGCAAGGACAGAAGGTCCATGAAGACAATAGTGGGCATGCTTAGAAGACACTGTAAACTCAACAAACATATGAAGAACATAGATCTGGTAGAAGAAACCACTTGCCAGTTTTGCCAGACAGAAGAAGAAACCTCCATCCATATTATATGCGGATGCGAAGAAATAGCAAGGACAAGGTTATCACAGAAGGGAACGGAATACCAGGAGGCAGAAAGTTACATTGAACAGCTATTATCAGGGAACCTAAACATACTGAATGGGACAAACTTTGCACAAGTCATCTGAATGAAAAGGAACTACAATAGATCTGAGAAGGTCGCAGTGGAAATAGGCCGCAGAACCACCCTATTACACATCTATCTATCTAGTTGTGATAATTTTTCTTTCCATATTTTGGTGGTTCTCGAAGTAATCATCGTGGGTTAATTATTACAAAATAATCTGATGACCAACAGCCAACGACAACCCAACACCAATTATCAATTCCAACAGAAAAGACAATCATGAGAAAATTATCAAGGACCTATCAAGTATATTTGTAGAAGAAATAAATTACAACGGAACACTTCCAAACAATACTTTCAGAATGAATAGGCATAAATCTGACACAGACAGAAAATTACCTTTATTCATGAAAAAAAGAAAACTATAGACCATATGTTCAACCGAGGAACGAACGAGTATATATAGTAGTGATAAGAGGACTTTGACTCCAATTGGAGGTATAAAAAATGGGCCCGTCAAAAGAGGACACAAGGAAATGAAGGTGATAAATATGAGACAGCAATCAACTGAAAATTAACTGTAATTTTTTCTTCGCTGATCTGAATGGAGGAAAACTTGTCATTCAAAATACTGGAATCAGAGTAGAACCTCCGGAATATAAATATAATTTAATACACTGTACTTGATGTTAAGCTTACAGACCTAACAAAATTCACTGTGCTCAATCTGAACTGCGTGAAGTGGTTCACATGATATCAAATCCTGCAATGAATTCTAAAACACATTATCAACCTGTGTATTATGCAATGGAAGTTATACTGCAAACTATTGAGTGTTCGGGGTCTAGGAACAACCTCCGAAAACAAAAAAAATAAATAGTAGGAACAGCACCAGAGGTAATCACAAGTACACAATTCCGAACCCTACGACAATATCCTATATATAACAGCATTTTCTATGCTCAAGTAACTTCCGGTAATGCCAATAGCAACTTTTCAACTGATACGGCCGATACTTGATGAAAATCCATATTATAGCAAACAAAAGACTCACTTTACTGAATAATTTTCACCGAACTGTGTTTTCAGCCAAGAGGTGAGTAGTGAAAGTTGATTTGTATTTCCAGTTTCTACGTTCTGATAATCGTTTTTCGAATGTTTTGCCTGTTTGACCCATGTAAAAACTTAAACAATGGCCATAAGTTTAAAAGGGAAACATTCTCAATTGAATATTGATGGAAAGATTTTTTCTTTTGAGTTAGGGTCTTTTCAGAATATCTATCAGATGTAGTTCAATGTCCAGCGTGGCTTCAGCCGGGGAAGTAGTTGTTTTCTGTTAGACATTCACAAAAAAATAACTTCATTTCAATCGTGGATTTTTCAATTCACAGAAAAATATTTCCATCAATATTCAATTGAGAATGTTTCCCTTTTCAACAAGAATACCCCACAAGAGGTTATCTTGACGATGGAAGATAGTGACTAAGGTTTATCTTTCAGTCGCAGATGATTCCACATCTGATTTTATGAACATCCTGTTTATATTTTCAACAAATCAAGGCCATAAGTTAATTTATATTTCCCAGATTCATGAGATTTCCCAGATCTTACTTCATTGTTCCTCATGAATAACTATCTGTTTTGTATGCAATTTTGATGTTGTCTTTCCTTGAATATTTTTTTCTTTTTGTTAGGATAGCCTATCTTGATTCAGAAAGCATTGGGGTTTTCGCCTTTTTCATGCTATCAGGAAAGACTCTTCATGAAAGGAACGGTTGCGTTCATTTATTAGAATGTCCATTTCATGCCTGGTGTTGTGGTGTGTCACCAATAAGAGGTAATTTATGTTTGAATATGTAACTGATGAGTTTAAATATGTAAATTAATACAACAGTGAGGATACGTTTTTGAAAGTTCTCTACACGAGTTCCGATAATTGATATTTGGATCAATCTTAATATGCGTTTATGAGCTATAAAAACTCTAGAGATATCTGATGCTTGACCCCACACTACGATATTGTATGGGATGGCGGAGTGCACAAAAGCGTTGTATATTTGCAACAGAGTATCAATGTTCAAAATGTTTTTCAATGCGGCAAAGATGTTAAAGCTTTCATTCAGTTTCTTGCAGACGTAATGTATTTGTTGTTGATGAATATACCTAGGAGTTGGTATGAATAAGAGAAAACAACAGAAAGCGCCGAAACAAACAGTACAGCCGGTGCAAAACAAAAACAGAGCATAATTCCAATAATCATATTAGATGGGAAACATATAATTGAAGAGAAGACGCACACAGAACTAACCAAACTGTGTGTAGATAAGATGATGATAGAATACACATAGGAGAACACGCTGATTCACACTGAATGTGTGGGAAATCTCGAAAAAATCAAAGATTTCATAAAAAGTAAGAATGTAGGCTTCTATAGTGTCACACGAACAGCCGATGAACAGCACGCATTCGTGCTAAAAGGATAATGACCCACCAATAGCCAAAATAACAGAGTGGATTGAGGAGGAACACTCATTATAGATCAAAAATGTAAATCGAATGAGGAAAACGAGAAGGCCATCATACCTCGTAATTACTAGCGGAAAAACATCATTACCAACTTTCGAAAAAAATTATAAAACTTGAATAACATCAGCATTGAATGGGAACTTAGGAAAATGGACACCACCCTGACGCAATGTAGAAGGTGCCAGAGCTGGGTACACGCAGCCCTCAACCGCAATCTCAAGCCCAAGTGCCTCAAATGTGCAAAAAAGCACCTTACTCCTACCTGCATGAAAAGTCCGGATGTTCCAGCGACATGCGCAAACTGTTTGCTGAGCCATCCGGCGAATTACAAAAAATATGAAGCATACTTGAAAAAGTTATCAAAGAAAGAAGCCTTAAGCCCGATACAACCCAGAAAAGGTTTAGGGACACACGGATACTCAAGAACTGATGAAAATCCAAGAACGCATACCCATCCGTCGAGAGGCCAGGGTGGGAGCGCAACTTCATGGCAAAGATACCCGAGAACACGACGAGCCGAGAGAAGTGGAAACTGGCCTCCAACCGCAGACCTTGGCCCAAACATACACACAGGAAGAGTTGATCAATTTATTGACAAACCAGACAACAATTATAACACAAATACAGAACACCTTAACGATGCATACCCAAATCATACAACAGCTTGTTGTGATGCTGAAGGCGATAGTCCTCTGGGACGTGTGGGATAGGTGGCAAATGCCGCCCTTTTTCCCGCCTGGCCCAAATTTCATGTCGCTAGAGGCATAAACGACAGACTAAATACACAAACAGTCTCAAAATAAAACAACCGACTCAAAAACAAAACCCAAAGAAACTCAAAAACTCAATACACAAACAGAACTAGATTCTAAACACACTAATGCTCACGTACTAATGGAGTGAACACGCGGAAAACTCAAATATCTTGCTAGAAATAATCTATACAAAATACTGAATTTCAGTTTGATTGTGTGCAACGTTTGTCTACAACAATATTCTTCAAACAAGGCAGGATACTATAGAACATCTTAAATAATAATAATACAACATGTCCAGGAAAGCCAAAACAGATGAGGGAATACAGACCATAGTGGAAACATTAGTTTTCAAATTATGCAGTTCAGATGATTTCGTTAACCATATCACAGAATCAATTATGAGTACTCTGAGTGAAAACTATGAAATGAGAATTGAAAAGCTTGGAAATGATAATGCTTTGCTCAAATCAGAAGTTGAAGAACTGAAAATGATAAACTCCAGGTAGAAAATGACTATAATGAATCCGAATATGAACTCAAGAAAAAGTCTTTGATCTTGTTTGGACCACCCGAAGTTAACAACGAAGAGCTGATAATCGATATGGCTGTGGATAAAATCGGCATAAATATCAATAAAATAACATCGACAGTTTTTATCGAATCGGAAAACAAGTAGGAGGAAAAACAAGGCCGATTATTGTAATGTTTGTGCAGCTGAATATCAAACAAGATATATACAAAAAAAGGATTAAAAGGAACTGGAATTGCGATTAGAGAAGAGCTAACCAAGAAAAAGATGGAAATAATTGAATAACTCACGAAAAAAATAGAAAACAACGCCAATGTATGGACTAATAGCGGAAATGTGTTCGCGAAAACAAAGGACAAAATTATTCGATTTGATAAACTCAAGGATTTAGATACAGTTGGCTAAAAGAACACCCACGCTATTTGGTCTTCGTATCAGTATGTAACCATTATATTCTTAGGATGATTAGTAAGGTATTTTACCTAGTCAGTATATTGAATTCACATCTAGTGAGAAGAGGGCCCACGCTATACCATTAATACTCTTTTTTTGTGTTTTTCTTTGGTTCTGATAAAAATAAAGTAAAATCTATTTGGGAATTCTTTTTTTGTTGTCAATTTAGTTCGCATATTATTTTTATCGTTTCAATTCAATCAATAGGTACACACATTCGCAGTAACTTGGAGGTTTATTTTTGTTTGTTTTTTCGTCATCTGATTTTCTTATCCTAACAAGAACGACTGACTTTGGATTTCATACAATTTATCTCTGAATGAGTATAGAAACATTGTTGTCAAATCTATACAGATATAATTCGATATTTCAGAAGCATATTTATGTTGTTGTTAATTTCTAATTTCTTTCGAATTGTTTATTTCCTAATTCAGATTCAATGAGTCGAACCGAACTGAAAATTGGGCATATAAACATGAGGTCACTGGTTAGTTCTCTGAATGATATAAGGCATAGGTTATCGAGCTATTCTCTGGACATTCTTGGAATCACTGAAACTTGGCTAGATGAAGATATACCAGATAAGGTGCTGTATGTTGATGGTCATGACATTTACAGAAAAGATCGTGTTTCAAGGGGAGGAGGTGTCTCTATTTCTGTCAAAAACATTTTAGAGTCGTCATTAATTGTCGATTTGCTTGAAGATACTGAACAGATATGGATCAACCTGAAGTATGTGAATAGAAACATTGCTGTCGGTGTTTTGTATAGATCTCCAACAACTGACTCGAAACTGTTTTTATCTGAATTTGAAAACACTCTAAGTTTATTAGTCCCCACTGTTGACCAATTGATATGCATAGGCGATTTCAATATGAATATTTTAAATATAGATAACAAAACTGTACAAACACTGTTTTCCCTTCTTTAGGAATTTTATCTGTGTCAAATTGTTGAAACTCCTACACGCATCACTCAAACTACAGCAACGTTGATCGATCTAATGATTCTTCCTAACGATGATGTAGTAACGGAAAAGGGTACTATTGACTGCAACCTATCAGATCATGAGTTGATATTTGCTGTAATAGGAATTGGCAGGGAAATTTAAGACCCCAGAATGCTGACTTGAAGAAGCTATTAGAACTTCTGCAATGAATCGTTTGAACGAGATTTGTTCAGGTTTCCATTCTTCCATATTTTCGATATCGATGACATTGATGATAAGGTTAATTTTCTGGCTGAGGGTGTGCTCGGCCTATTTGATCTCCATGCTCCAATCGTAACCAAAAGATTAACCAAAGCCTTGGCACCTTGGTTAACTGATAACATTAGAGCTATAATAATATTAGAGATCGGGCGCTTTGCAAATTCAAAAGGACTGAAAATCGGGTTCACTGGGAATACTATGAGTAGGCGATGGTCAGAGA
The DNA here is from genome assembly GCA_018342105.1 of Gonioctena quinquepunctata. Classification (NCBI taxonomy): domain Eukaryota; kingdom Metazoa; phylum Arthropoda; class Insecta; order Coleoptera; family Chrysomelidae; genus Gonioctena; species Gonioctena quinquepunctata. The sequence continues at coordinate 81,861 of JAFIRS010002154.1, forward strand.
GGAAGAAGGATTTCTGTCTCACAATCTGAACCATTCCTCAAACAGAGATCGTTGGAAAATCCCACGTTATAACTCTATGCTGCCTAATAAAAATAAGGATTTACCAAGCGACTTGAAAAAACCACAAGAAATAAATGACTTTCTAATCAATTCCTTACCAGAATTGAATACCCCGAAGAACCTACTGAATCACTATAGGAGCGATCCGTTGGTTAACCCAGAATTCAGATTTGAAGCTATGGATGAATCTTTCGTTCTCGAAGCGGTACTGTCGATTCAAACAAATTCAACAGGTTACGATGGAATCAATTTGAAAATGATCAAGTTATGCACTCCACATATCATAATATACATTCGGCATATCATTAACTACTGTTTCAAAATGAACGTTTTTCCATCTGCCTGGAGAAAAGCCATCATTACAATGTTGCCAAAAAAACCGGTTCCTAAAGAATTCAAAGATCTACGTTGAATAAGCATTTTACCAGAAATGTCAAAGATAATTGAGATTATGAAGAATCAAATGAAAGAATACCTCGCCATAAAAAACATCCTTCCTTGCATCCAATCAGGTTTCAGGAAAGGCCATAGCTGTACTACAGCTCTTCTCCATGTAACAGATGATATAATGGAAGCAACAGATTCTGGCAAATGTACAATACTTGTTCTTCCCGATTTTAGTCGTGCGTTTGATACCATTAACCATGATGTCCTTTTTTCTATTTTGACGCATTTAGGAATGAGAGAAGAAGCTGAACTGTTGCTTAGATCCTACTCAACAAATATACAATAATTAGTAAGAATTGAGAATCAATGCTCTGAATACTTGAAACTAACATCTGGTGTACCACAAGGGTCGATCCTAGGACCGATTCTCTTCAAAATCTATACCAGTCAGCTTGTGAAATGAGGGAAATATTGTGAAATTCACCTTTACGCAGACGACACGCAATTTTACCATTATTTTGCTACTAGTAGCGTGAGAGATGCCTGTGAGCGGGTCAACCAGGATGTTAGTAACTTTGTTGATTTGGCTCCGACTCACCATCTTCAAATGAATTCAAGCAAGTCCAATGTTCAGGTCTTCGGACCAAAATCAACTGGAAACGAAATTAAAGAACAAGTCAATATTGAAATAAATGATTCTTCTCTTGAGATAGTGGAAAACTCAAAAGATTTGGGTGTCATCCTTGTTCAGGTTTCCATTCTTCCATATTTTCGATATCGATGACATTGATGATAAGGTTAATTTTCTGGCTGAGGGTGTGCTCGGCCTATTTGATCTCCATGCTCCAATCGTAACCAAAAGATTAACCAAAGCCTTGGCACCTTGGTTAACTGATAACATTAGAGCTATAATAATATTAGAGATCGGGCGCTTTGCAAATTCAAAAGGACTGAAAATCGGGTTCACTGGGAATACTATGAGTAGGCGATGGTCAGAGAGGAAGAAGGATTTCTGTCTCACAATCTGAACCATTCCTCAAACAGAGATCGTTGGAAAATCCCACGTTATAACTCTATGCTGCCTAATAAAAATAAGGATTTACCAAGCGACTTGAAAAAACCACAAGAAATAAATGACTTTCTAATCAATTCCTTACCAGAATTGAATACCCCGAAGAACCTACTGAATCACTATAGGAGCGATCCGTTGGTTAACCCAGAATTCAGATTTGAAGCTATGGATGAATCTTTCGTTCTCGAAGCGGTACTGTCGATTCAAACAAATTCAACAGGTTACGATGGAATCAATTTGAAAATGATCAAGTTATGCACTCCACATATCATAATATACATTCGGCATATCATTAACTACTGTTTCAAAATGAACGTTTTTCCATCTGCCTGGAGAAAAGCCATCATTACAATGTTGCCAAAAAAACCGGTTCCTAAAGAATTCAAAGATCTACGTTGAATAAGCATTTTACCAGAAATGTCAAAGATAATTGAGATTATGAAGAATCAAATGAAAGAATACCTCGCCATAAAAAACATCCTTCCTTGCATCCAATCAGGTTTCAGGAAAGGCCATAGCTGTACTACAGCTCTTCTCCATGTAACAGATGATATAATGGAAGCAACAGATTCTGGCAAATGTACAATACTTGTTCTTCCCGATTTTAGTCGTGCGTTTGATACCATTAACCATGATGTCCTTTTTTCTATTTTGACGCATTTAGGAATGAGAGAAGAAGCTGAACTGTTGCTTAGATCCTACTCAACAAATATACAATAATTAGTAAGAATTGAGAATCAATGCTCTGAATACTTGAAACTAACATCTGGTGTACCACAAGGGTCGATCCTAGGACCGATTCTCTTCAAAATCTATACCAGTCAGCTTGTGAAATGAGGGAAATATTGTGAAATTCACCTTTACGCAGACGACACGCAATTTTACCATTATTTTGCTACTAGTAGCGTGAGAGATGCCTGTGAGCGGGTCAACCAGGATGTTAGTAACTTTGTTGATTTGGCTCCGACTCACCATCTTCAAATGAATTCAAGCAAGTCCAATGTTCAGGTCTTCGGACCAAAATCAACTGGAAACGAAATTAAAGAACAAGTCAATATTGAAATAAATGATTCTCCTCTTGAGATAGTGGAAAACTCAAAAGATTTGGGTGTCATCCTTGATACTTACCTAAAATTTGAGAAACATGTGAACTCCCTCCTGAGTAAAGCTTATTATTCCTAAATTGATATATGAAATTTCTACCACTAAAAACTAAAACAATGTTATGTGAAAGCTTGGTATTGTCAATTTTTTATTTTGCAGACTGTTTGTACGGTCCAAGTCTCACCAATATCTCTAAGCTGAAAATACAGAAGTACCAATATTCTTGTTTGAGGTTTATTTCTGGTATCCGCAGACGCGAACATATTTCGCATGAATTACATGTTGTAGGATGGTTGAATATGGAGAGTCGAAGGTTGTTACACTCGGCATGCCTTTATCGTCAAATTATCAAGAGTAAATGCCCAATTCATCTTTACAATAAAATTAAGTTCCGCACTGATGTTCATACATTGAATTTGAGATTCAAAGGACTATCAACACCTCCTATGCATAGAACTGAAAAGTACAAGGCTTCCTATAGATACCAGATTTCGAAGGTGTATAATGATATTCCGAATAACTTGAACGAAATGAAAATAAACAGTTTTAAATTTCATCTAAAAAAAAGGTTGTTGAGAGAACAAACCTACTCTCAGTGGGTTCCTGTGATTGTGTTCCCTACGAGGATTTTGAAAAATTGAATCGTATTATTTGATTATTGTTAGTTTTTTTTTCTTTCCCTTTTGAAATTATATATAGATTCTAGATTTATTCCATTATGCGTGTGTTTCGAGGTTGAGTGGAAGAGCAGCTATAGTTTCATTTTCTGTCATAATTATTTGTGTTTTAAATTTATATCTCGAAGCTGAACTACGCCTATTATGCCAAGATCATTATTTCCATAAAATTGTATATTATTGTAAATTCACATGGAAAATAAAGACGCTAATTATTATTATTATTATTATTATTATTATTATTATTGAAAACCACAAACACAAAAACCATACTCAAAACAACCATCTCAAAAGAAAACTCAAATAAACCACCCTAAATGAAAACACGCAAACACTCAAATGATTGACTCAAAGATAACTCAAAAATACACACTCAAACATCTGACTCAAAAAAACTCAAAGAAAACTCAAAGACAACTCAAAAATACTCAAAACTTATGAACTCAAAACTCACTCAAGTACATATAGACTCCACCCCTTTACCAGGTTTCTGTAAATTTTCCTGGAAAACTACTACAAAACAAAATACTCAAACAACACAATTCAAAACCAAAATTACTTCAAACTTTGGCATAAACATTATGTAGGAGGCCAGAACAACTGCACAAATTAACTCGCTCTTACTAGAAATTGAGCTCTGTATATATTGTAAATTGTATATATTATGTAATTATAGTTTCTAGATATTTCAAAATGAATGCTATTGGATTGGATTAGTATGAATAAGATGTTGTTAATAAGTTCCCACTGAATTCGAATATGTGGTTCGTTGGGGTTCTGTGTATGATGTTCTACTATGCCGGTTTCATCGTGATTGACCATCACCATATTATTGAACTTGAAGTTTCCACCACCTCTAATGTGATCAGGGAGGTCATTTAGGAAGGTCAGAAAAATCAGGGGAACTAGAATACTGCCGTGTGGGGTTCCAAGATCAAGAGAATGTTCATTCGATTTGATATTGCCGATTTCTACAATAACTTTTCTGTTTTCGAGGTATGATATGACCCAACTATTTGTGGGACAACGAAGACCGACATTCGTCGGAAGCACGTGACGAATCGAATGATATTGATATGACATATTCACTTTTGTCCATGCAGTCATTAGGGTATTGAACAGATTCTGTGGAGAATTCAGGACGAAAACCGTTGTTAAGTACCCCATATTCCTGAAAGAAAGTTGAGATTCTATTGCAGATTATTTTCTCTATTATTTTCGAAAAAATGCTCAATGGTGCTATTGGTAGAGAGTTTCTGATATTTGTGATCACCTCTTTCATAGATTGGTAGAATTGCTGCCGTTTTGAAAATATCTGGAAATGTTCACGAAAATACTGACAGGTTGATAATCTCCGCTTGATATCGTGAAATTATTTCTGAGCCTCTGTCAATTAGGCTTATGGGAATTCCGTCAAGTTCTGTCGATTTTTTGTCAGGCATATTGTCAATTATATTTCCGAATTATGTTTCTGTGACTGGTATGAATACAAATGGGTTATTGATATTATTCGATAGTTTGAGATGTGTTATCGCCGAAATATGTAACTAATTTATTTTCTATGGATATGTCCAGATATATACCAAACGGATTTGTAATGATATTCATGTCCAAAGATAATTGGCCTTCGTGAGTAATATCAAGTTTAGAATCCAATTTGTGTTTTTTTGTCACTTTCCTAGTGATCGACCAAATTTTTTTTGATTTGCTGGAGGAATTTTTATTTTGTTTTAGTGAAATTTTATTTTTTCTTTCTTGATATCTCTATCTACTTGATGTTTTATACCTTTATGTCTATTTATAATTCCATCGTTTGTTTGAAGGTCAGTATTCACCTGAAGACGATTGCAGATACAAGCATTCGAAACGTCGTGAAAACCTTTTGAATACATTGAGACGATGGACGTCCAAAACGATAGTAATATAATTTCATCGTTACCGCTCCTTTCACGTATCCAGTCTAGTTGTTTCAATTGTTGTATGTTTTCGAGTGAGTATACTGGTAAGGAAATTTTAGTTTTTTTTGGGGAAGGAGATATCAATGCACCAGGATAAGTCCGTTAGGATTATGTGTCAGTTGCCTTGAGTGAATAATCGTCATATAAAAAATGTTCCAGGTGGTGTGAAGATTCGTTCACCGAATTCTCATCGGAATTTTGAAAAATAAGAATTGAATGTTCAGATTCATCTACTGAAATAATTTACAATGTGAAATCTATATTCTGGGCATGGTGATCCAATATACCCATGTCAAGTTCAGTACCTGTGTTACATTTGGAAAATCAGTGGCAACAACGTCGATGCATGGGTAACTTGTTTTACCATTATTTTAGGTGAAAATTCAAGTAAAATCATTCACCTGTACTGGTAAAACAAAACGTGTATTCAATTATAATCAATAACAACCTTCAATGAATCAAACATGAAAACTGGAACACTGAAAAATAGCCAACGCAGCTTTCTCCTTGATGCATTTTATTATTGTAATATTAGCAAGTAACAAAATATTTTGTTATTAATTGAAACACTAGAAGTGGACTCGACTCGAAGCCATGTTTGTGTACACGTCGCAGAATAGAGACAGTTCAATCGAGGAGATGTTTTATTCCTAACTGACTACAAACGAAATTAAATATAACCTGAGTTTATTACATGGTGATCCTGCCAGTCCTACCATGTTAGTACCAGCCAGTAGAGACTGAGATTCCCAAAATTAGATATTTGATAATTATCCGAAGATGGGCAGAACAAGAGTTCGCATATGAAGGGGATTCAAGGAGCTGTTCTCCATAGGAATTCCATCTGATCTTCTTCCGACATGTCTGGATGAATATCGGAGACACCTGTGCTCATTTCATGTCGGGTGGTTCTGTTGTTTTCAGTATTGGCTTCTTCAGTGGGCATGATCATCACTTCGCACAAAGGAGATAACTCATAACTGCTATGTGACGAGTGAGGTTCAGCACCGTATGTCGTTTGGGTGGGGATATGATTCCCCTCGTGTTGTACTGACTATCAACGATAGGTTCATCAGTTGAAGTTTTCTTTACGATTTCGCTCATTAATGCTCCTTTATTGGAGGTAGATTTTGATTCCCATTCTCTTGAAAGCATTGTCAGCACATGTGCTATCGACTTCGTCACTCGCTTCTGTAAATAGATCTTTCCTATCTGGATCACTACCGCACTTATTCCACTGAGATAGCACCGGACAATCGCTCAAATGGTCTGGAAATATGTCGGTAATTATTATGTCGATCAACTCACTTTTATTCACTTCATCCAGCTTGGCTGTGATGGCCTTTACTTCAGATGACGTCTTTTCGGATCAATTTAGTAGTATCAGAACTGTCGACATCGTCTTCAAGACCAACCATGATCGAAGGTGGGAGCACTCATTCGATAAGCTCATATATCCATTACTTTCTGTATCAGCTTATTTTTCCGAAGACTACATCCTTTTGAGTCTTTTTTTTACTCCTCTCACTTTGCTTTGATGCCCTGCTGTAGAAAGCACCATATCTCATATTCGCTTGCTTCAATACTGCTCCACAACTGAGCATCAATATATGCTTGGTTAGATGTTGGCTTCATGGAAGAGTAACCCAGAATTGACATGCTGAATAACCAGGCCAGAGGATAACAGATTGGTAGTACTTCGACAACCAGATAACATTTGTCTCCCACTTCTGGCAGTGGGATTATTAAGCACCCGTGAGCAATCTGAGCAACCAGAGGATCGCAGATATAACGCTATAGACCCTACGGTTCACTGCTATTCATATCATAACTAGATAATTTATTCATGATTATCGATTATCCATAATACATATGCTTGGAACATATAGGCCATTTGTACGAAGGAAAGTATTTTGTCTAGTGAATAAATATATTCTATTGTTCCATTCCTCAATTGCCAAATTTCATTTTACACATTTCTGGAGTCCATGATGAATGTGCATGTAATGACAAGGGGGGATGGTCAAGCTAGGATATTTTTCCTGCTTTGGTTAATAGGTGATGAAATTACTGCATGAGTCACGCATCTCTTTTCGGAAACCAAAATACCGAGGGAAATAATAGAGCCCCAGTGACAATATACTTGGAAACATGGTGCCCAGAGTATCGATGCTCATTCCAAATCTGATCTCAGAATATTATTTTGTGAGATTCCTATAATTTCATCCGAAATCTCTTGAGACTCTTGAAAAGCCACTGCTAATGCGGGAAAATTCTGAATCACTAAGAAAAGCAAGGCTGCACCCACAATCACTATTTTCATGAGATCTACTCACACACCTCGATAAACACGAACATTGAGTGTCCTTGTATTTCGAATTTGTCTACTGGAAAATGTCCTACTTATACTTTGATTATATAGATAGATTACGCACGCTACGTGTCTAGTCTCCTATTCAGATTATAACAGCAGACAGTAATTGTGTGATGCTGTTTCCTATGAATATCGCCATCTTTTGTTTTTACTTCCGAAAGATTTTTTTACATTTGGCTTGACAACCGGCAGCTCCTGCTTAGTAAAATGTCATTGTATACAATTATAATTTTTGGTGATTGTGATACCTGAGAACGATAATTATTTGTTATAAATTATTACAAACTAGTTTTTTTTAGGTTTCATTGCATAATGAAATCCCAATGAGAGGCCAGATCACTTGCGTTTTATGACGAAGTCGAATCGAAGTCTGGGAGTGAGGCATCGAGTGCCTCAAATAGAAGTGAAGAAGACCCATTTGCTGGTTCAGCTGACAGAGACTTGTAATACGTACCGTTGAACCCTAGTGACTCCTACTATAGGCAATACAAGTCACAACAACAGTAGACATGTCTAAATTGGTAGTAGCCTGGCTCTGATTCCGCTCAGAGAAAAAACTCAGAAGAGACCAATGATGACCTAGCAGTTCGATCACGATTCCCCACTTTCAGGAATTCTCACATTATTGTGGACTAATAATTTTCTGGATTTCGCAGGAGAATTTGGTCAGAAGTAGGGGAAGTCAAACCAATAAACAGTATGAAAGGTTGGGTGCGATAAATAATAAAAACCCATTTCGAAAATACACGATTCCGCCTTCGGTGGAAGCGCTAACCAATCTTCTCGAAGTTGGATAAAATCCCTCATGGACAACTTTTATTAGTGTGGAAGTCCCTGAGTCAGATTCATCAACTAATAGCCCCACCCCATAGCCTTGCCTGGCCGTAGCCTTCGATGAAACTTTGGTTAATTGTATCTTACCTGATGGAAAACAGGTCCAGGAGATCACAGTTGATCTGCTTCACAATAGCTCTTTTCTTATCCCTTCCAGACTTTTGTTTCACCATGTATCCATGGTTTCTGATTGGGGGCTACTTCGAGGTCTCCCATAGCAAGTAATACCTTGGCTATATTGTAGTGCTGGAGGATCATGTAGATGTGATGTCCCCCTTATTGTTTATTCAGTACTTAATAGTTCTCTTCCGATCCTGTAGTACGCTCGGAATCACTCTCCAGTTCCCTGAGGATATATCATCAACCGATGAAGCCAAGAGTTGTCCTCGGTATTTCGGCTCATTTGATCCCACGAGTGAGTGATGAAGGAGGAGGTTGGTCCAGCCCTGTGGTGTCCCCTGCACAGGTCTGCGGCTGATAATACCATTATTTCTCCCTGTTTTTCGAAGGCCCCGTTGCAGCACCGTTTTCAATGGATCATTCATCCGACAAAACGGCGCTCACAGCTTGGATTCGGGTCTTTTTCCAAAGCCTGGTTGGTCGAGTTGCGGCCGCCCATGTCCGCAAACCGACCCATCGATGGCCCGGCTGCAGCCCGTTCATTCCAAACAACGTGCATATGAGGTTGGATTCCAAGGAGCCATTCATGGTTCGAAAATAAAATCGAATCCTGGCAAACTATAAAATGAGTTCTGTTTTGAGATGTGGATGCTAAAGGAAACAGGAGGAGGAAACAAACTTTGCTCTGGCTGTGAGAATAAACCTTCATCATTTGTTCTCTGAAATCTCATCCATTATTACACTTCTGTTGTTTATTGAATAATGAGTATTTCTTGAGAAATAATATTATGCTTATTTCGAAGTTTTTCAAGGAATGTAGACTTCGTTATTCATTTATTTTTCTGAATGAAGTTTCGCCTGATCATATGTGTTTGCTATTAGTTAGAGCTGATGAAGTTGGGTCCTTCACCTAACTTGTTTGTAACAACAGACGCATGCTCCATGATGAGAAATTTCGAAATTTGAAGGGACATGTCTGCAGAAATCATAAAACAGTTTACAAAAAATATTAAAAATTGGGATAACTCAGTTTTTATATCCACAAATTGATTCTTAAAAAAAAATCGCCCGCAACTCAGTACACGTGACTTATATGGAACTTCTTCGGCGAACTGAATCTTGCTTTGTAAGTATATCTTCAGGGTTAAAACAGTAGATAGATCTGAGAATTTCAAAACCATCAAATTGAATTTCCTACACCTAAAACGCTCAGAAAAAAACAAAATTTATATACACAGGGTGGTAATTAAGTACGTCGCGAACTCCAGAAGGTGATTCTTTGGAAGATTTCAGGACGAAAATTTCATATGAAAATATGTCCCAAACGGCTTGGTTTCCGAAGTACAGGGTGACATTTCCGACAATAATCAAGTCAAATCAGGCAAGTACAATCCATTCAACAGTGCCCACGATACAAAATAATTTATTACTCAAATAATCCACAAAGTTCCTCTTTTTTCAAAGTCATGCCTTGTTCAACCCGTTTTTTCGGTCACCACTGACTGATTATGGGAGAGAAATATTCAATGTTGTTTCATGAATTTAAATCTCCATATTATTTTTATTGTTTGTGCAAATTGAATGTATGATACTTATGACTCTATTGTCATATACTTATGACAATAGAGATACTCCAGGACTGACTTCTTGATAAAAATGCGTTGACTAGAACATGTTATAATAGTCTAGAATAGTGTACAAAAATTGTAAAACAAACATAGCATGAACCACGATAACTTGAATACCTAATAATAATTATAAATCATCATTTTCATTATTTTATAAACATTCCCTAGCCTTACACAATATATATATATATATATATATATATATATATATATATATATATATATATATATATATATATATATATATATATATTGTTATGTTATGTTATGCCAGTTGTAAATTTTAAAAGACGAAAAACCCACAAAAAGAATAATTACTAGATGGTTGATGGTTTCAAGAGTTTGTTTGTGAATAACTTTTAAAATTCCATGTATATTGTGAGCCTAGGTAGAATATGGATAGATGAAAATGTCAAATTACTATAAAATAATCAATTTCATACACTGTCAAAATTATTATAACTCATAATTGCTCAAAAGACAATAAAAAGTCTAAATTTACAAAATTTTCAGGAATAAACAGTAATCAATACATTTATAAATTTGAAACATTCAGTATATGAAACTGTAGCTAACAAAAAGCAGCAAATGATAGAACAGCAAATGTCTTTATAAAAATAGCCAATCAGGGAATAGATGGTCAGGTGTAAAATTGGAAATTGTGGGAGAGTAGCAATGAGATGGTATCAGAAGCAATTTTTTTTCAAATTTGTAAAGAATGATAAGAGTGGAAAAATAATTGTATATATAAATTATGCAATATAAATATAAACAGTGAAAAGTGACAATTTAGTGCACCAATTCAAAAATTCAAATGAAAAAACAAGGAGAAAAAGATGTAGCTAGGCGATAGAAAAACAAAGCTTCAAAGAGATCAAAAATAAATTTCCAAGCGGATGCCACGCAAAAATTTTACTGAAAGAAAATTGGTATAATCCCATCATTTGGTGAACAAAACCAATATTACCTCAATGATAACATATCCACGGATCCAAATGCTGATTTCCGCATCTATATAGTTCCTGATTCATGATATTGCAGTCCTGACAGCGATTGGAGAGAGGAGAAATCCTGTTTCGTGGTATAATTAGAACACCAACAGTTCCAACCAGGTATAAAACTTCAATAGTGCTCTTCCGGTCCTGAACTATTTCACCAATAACGAATTCCACATTCGAAGAACTTTATTTCACTCTATTTTGAACAATAACAGAAAACTTCACTCTCACGGAAAAAGTGAGGTTCTGTTTATCTATCCATGATCTGATTCATTATTATCCGTGAATATTTGTTTGATTCACCCTAGTATAAGTTATTTCTCGTAGGCCAGGTATTATTAAGTCTTCCTGAATAAAGGAGATAATTGCTTTATGATATTTTGTTGTTTGTTTTCTCACAATGATCAATAACATACCAAAGACCATTCAATAAACTGAAGTTAGCCAGCAGTGGCAAGTGGCTCTATTGCTTTGAACTGGCCACCTTGAGATAAGGGCGTACAAACTGTAGTTTAGCCGTGGTGAGGAAAATAATAATTTTTGGTAGCGTGACGAGAGAACAGTGACGTTCGCTGGCAATTATTATTACAGCATACAATACAGGGGCAGAAATATCTATTTATATCATATCAATTGGGCTCACAAAGAATAACCAAAAATAATTAGCAATTTCAATATACAAAAACAATATATATAATATTTCCAATTCATCAAAACATAACAAGTGTCGCCCAACGCGGTGCAAAAATATATTAATTATAATAATAATAAAAAAATATATATTTCCAAATTCTCATACCATAACAATATATATATATATATATATATAATATATATATACATATATATATATATATATATATATATATATATATATATATATATATATATATATATATATATATATATATATATATATATATATATATATATATATATATATAATATATATATTATATATGGACTGCGCATGGATGCGAGAGAGGTTGAATTCTCAAAAACCCTGAATTGGGTGCTTGTTTTTTTTTCATTTGGAAACTCTAACTTCAAAACTAACGGAATATCCATGCAAATTTTAACCCCTCATTTCACGACTTCGGTGGCTGAATTTGCTGGAACATTGAAACATTCTTTAAAGTCCCAAATACAAATTTTCATGACTCTATCTCAAAAACTAGCGGTATTCCAATACAAATTACTAACCCGAGTGGTACACCTTTCATTGTTGAATTTTCAAAAACTCTGATATATGTATTTTTTTATTGAGAAAAGCTCGAATAATAATTTCCATGACTCTGACCTCAGACCTAACTGAACCATCATATAAATTGTCAGTCCTATTTCACTCCCTCAGGGGTTGAAAACTCACGGAAATCCTATACAAACTTAGTGGAATTCCATGGTTCGGTCTGATAAAGGCCTCCAGAAAATTTGTATATATCACGTGACATCGGGATCTTTCATTTATAATATGCTCAACTCAATTTGTTACTATCGATCTCCTTCTGAAAAAAATCATCGTGATGTGGTGATTTGAACTCTTACATGCGAGTAATATTTCAAAACTTTTAAGGGGTAGTTAGCTGTGTTTGATATCAATCTTCTTCCCCAAGCCGTGAGGTTCTTCCAAAGTGTTGTGGAAGTAATTGTAGAAAAACAAAGGTTGTATGATTTTAAGAGCGCATTTGGGCGGCAACTGCCAAATCTCGCAAAACAAAAGAGGGGATGTGGTTGCGCCCACTGGTCAATTCGGGTTCCAATTTTTTCATATTGCTTCTAGTATACTTCAGATATATCCGAAGGAGAATTATTATTGATTGACTCTGAATAAGTAATATATTTAGAAGTGGCATATGACTGTTTGAAGAAGTGGGTGAATGCAACGTAGATGTAGTTATTTTTCTTGAAATTCATGAAACTCTAAAATGGAGTAGGACTTTCATTACATTACGGTCACTATTATAACCCCATTGAATTCGACAAATCACAAATTGGTTACACTACAACGAATCGACCATATGCAAATGTGTTCAACTTCAATTGCCATCAATCATCCATTCAGCATTTAAACCACTGTGCCAGCGTGAAACGAATTGCTCGAATAAATATCAGCATGTGGTCGACAGATGAGATTCCATCTATGGAATCATTTCGAGTGACATATATTTGTCAAATTATTTATCTGATGAAGTAGTGATAATCATATTTCATTTCTTCATTCCGTGTCGAATAAAACTGGATTCTGTTCGAACAAATGAACACCCATCTCATTGAATCATTCCGTAAGATGACCGAAACGTTGAATTGAACTGTGAATTTGTTTTTTTCCAAAGAAACTCAGCTATTGGCTTCGTCACTGAACGGAGATTCCATTGATGAAGTGTTGCACCAAAGTAAAAACTAAACGACTCATGATCTGTTAATTGTAAATGATATTGCATTCGTGTTCAATTCACATCATTGATTACCCAAACAGCAGAACATCAGATCGATATAAAGCACAATATTTGAAGAAAAAAATTGTTCAAATAATGGTTTCAATTGAATTTTAAAATGACACAGGTGATATTTGATAAAAATCCACTTCCTGGAAGATTTCTACGATATTGGTTTACAATACTCAACAATCACGAAGTTTTATACTCATTAAGCAGGGCATGAAGTATACAACTATAATCGAGGATATTATGATCGATAGGGATTTTATTCATTGTCTGTTCAGTCTCTAATGAAACAAATTCAACGAAGGAGTACCATTCAGATGTAATGACCAATATTTTTTTTATAACTTTCTAGAAAGTTGAGTTCTCCACTATTTTCTTCACGTAATATTCCTAGCTCCATAGGAAAACAATGTTTTTTAGTCAACAGGTGAGTAGCGGAAGTTTGGTTCTACCTTCGACGGAACATTCCATCGTTTTTATATTCATTTTTCGAAATCTTTGTCTGTTTGACCTATGTAAACACTTGCACTCGACTAACGATTATTGAAATTATAAATCAAGATAAATTTATAGTCTCCACATATCATTTCCAATATGATAATTTCGAATCAAAATATATAGTAAATCAGGATATTGCAGATCAGTTGTGTATTACCAGTCTCTTCAAAATTAATATCTTGGGGTTTCTGAGATGATCTAGAATCATGGAATCCTAAGAATGAAGAGCAATTTTTTAGAGACAACGTCTTCGTGATATTTGGGTAACTGGAAAAAATAGTATCTATTGTATCTACGAAAAAAAGGAGAACAAGTGAAAACTTGAATTCGTTTTGTAGTCACCACGTTTTCATCCACTTGATGAGAAATGGTATGAAGTAGCTAATGGGATGAAAAATTATTCCGAAGGTAACATTACGTCAATAGTAGAAACATCATCAACATACGGAGGCATATGTGACACTTATTGAGTTAGGAGAGAGATATATCTGAATGTGAGGTATTGAAAAAACTACAACAGAGTTGAATTCATTCATATTGATGTGCTGATAGAAAACCATGATTCAACCATCCCATCTCCTGGAGTGGTGTAAATAAAAATCGATGGATTATGAGAAATATGAGGACATAACAAGTTCACTGATCAAAATCGTCCGGATATATCTGAATTCATATCCGAGTCCTCTCTATTCCATACTTTTGTTTCCGAAAGGTGGACAAAATTCTTTGTGAACATCTTTTGATTGTGTGGGAATCTCTGAGTCCTTTCGCCTCAGATTATCCACTGAAACTCCACCCTGTAGACTCACCTGTTCGTGATCTTCAATAACACTTTGGCCATCTGGTCCCCTATGTCTCACCTGCTGTCCACATTCTCAGTACCCACTCAGTGATTTTGTGTCTTCTACGAGTTTGTGTGAAAATTCTACGCTTTGGTACCTCAAAGGTCTGTCCCGAATCTGTTACGTTTTTCTGTCTTTTCCATCCGCTTTCTCGTTGACTTTTTTGTTTTGCCAGTATTCTCAGTACCTTTCTGCTTGTCCATACCACTTGGGACGTCCCTTCCTGGCCGCTTGACTATCTGGAAGGATATAGATCTGCTCTTCTGCTATTGCTCTCCTATGATTTTGCTCCGCCCATTGTAGTATTGCATTTGACCTCTTCCTGAAACACAGAAGTGTGGTTACCCAGTGAGTAGCTGGAGCCAGTCTCTGAGTTTTTGCCGCTTCTACTTCCACACTATTAACCGACACAGACCCGTTTATGTACCAGATCCTCCTCTGTAGAATGGTGTTGGGTTTTACGTTATTTCATCTAGTTTTGCGTGATATGGATAAACCGAATAGTATTTAGAAGTATTGTTGAGAGATCCTTCTATATCTAGAAAGGGCCCTAGTAGTACTCCCCTGTTTTTCAGCTTGTCCTCCACTGTATCTGCATTCATGTGCCTATCCATTAGCTGTTTTTTAAAATTTTCAGTCCGAAGGATGTGAACAGAATTGGTCATGGGGACTTTGCCGTTTCATTTTTTCCAGATTTTGGTATGAATGTTACCTTGATATTTCCCCATGTCTTCGGATTGTTCCACTGCCAGATCTAGATGCTTGTTGATTCTGACATTCTGTTTACTGGATTTATTGTATATACTTCTCATTCTGGTGTGGAATCCGAAATCCTGACCGTTTTGGTTTACCTTGTATACTGTTAACTACTATCGACACCTAGGGCATTGAGATAAGACAATTGACAATAACAAATGGAGTTACGTACCAAGTTATAAGGAGGTGAAGTGAGTTCTCGACTTGGTTCCATGGATTCTTCACCTCCCACAATCTGAAAATCCAACAATGTATATCTTTACAGCCATGGGAGGGCAAAAAAAACGTTGTTAATGCGTTTTTCAAATGACACTTATTTCGAGAAATTATTCAACTCATCAGTTACTTTGTGTATTCTCAATTTGCCGGACAAGAAATATAATAGTAAATGTTCCGCGACTATATCTGTTCTCGTTATCAAAACTGCTTGGATCCTCGTTCTTAATAAAATTCAAATTCTCAAAGGAAAATCGAAAATGAGAATCTTAATAATTTTGGGAAAAGATTTTGAGAACGGAACAGACATAGTCCGCGGAACTCACTATTGTATTCTGAGACAAATTTTTCCTTTAAGCGTATGCAGAATGCGATAAGTTACTGACTAATTTGATCATTTCTAAAAGAAATTGTCAACTCATAAACGTTGTAACTCATTGGAGCCAATTAAATCCATTTTTCTTCCTACACACATTTTCTTGATATACGTTTTTTATTTTCAGTTTGTGGTGAGAAGGTAAAGTACTCGAAATAACATATCAAAAACCAATAGTTCTCCACAAAAATTTAGGTTCAATAAATATTGGGAAATAAATTAAACATAATCAAGTTTATCAGAAAGAAACATTTTCAATCAATTTTCATTGTCAATGGAAGTGTGCATAGATTTTCAGGTGAATATCATTCAACGTTCTGCGTGGTATTTGCCAGAAAAGAAGTTGTTTTTCGCTTGTGTCTACCACTTGTTTCAATTTATATTGAATTTTTTGTGAAGATACTCCAAAGTTTTTTGTTTTTTTATATTACACTTCACATGGCTCTCTTGTTTGATATATACGCCTTGTCGGGCATACACCCACTCTCATCGAGATGAAATTCCATTGAGATAGATGAATAGTATGGGGTGTTTCTTTCTTCCACTAGGTACCGCCAGTTAAAAGTTACATTTTCCGTCGTACCTACAGGTGATTTAAGCTTGATGATGATTTCATTTGTATTGGGTTTCGCTTCGGTCAGAGGTCTTTCGATCTCTGACTGATGACAACTCTGTGCTGATGAGGCCAAGAGCCTGAAACCGGTATGTGGATTGTTAGGCGGACCTGACATGAATTAAAGATAATAAAGTTCATCAGAAAGGAACATTTGCAATTTTTATTGTCGATGGAAGTTTGCATATATTTTCAGGTGAATATCATTCAACGTTCTACGTGGTATTTGCCAGGAGAGTCGTTTTTTTCTCGCTTGTGGTCTAGCACTTGTTTCAATTTATACTGAATTTTTTGTGAAGAGACTCCAAAGTCCCGTGTTTTTAAATATTCTGGAGGTAAATCCTAATCTGAATCACCCTGTAGAAGTTTGTCGATTTTGAGACAAATTTGTTGAGACACTATTCCCATGAAGACAAAAATATGGATCATTACTCGTGTTCGAGTTAATGCCCTGAAAAAAATTGAGAAATAATCCACACTTTTAAAATGTATTGAGTAAAATAGCATTAATATTCAGCAATACGATTTCCTTGGTCGGTTTTTCCTAAGCATGAAAAATATTTTTCACTGAATAAGCGAATGACCACACGAATACTACAATGTCTCGGCCTATTTCTCAATATTCCAGGCAGGTGCGTGGTCCAATCTGAATATTTGTGGTCATAATATCTACTTTGCGTTCGAGATGCTATGGACGTGATTCAAATACATGAATGTATCAAAATATTAGGCAAATAGCCACCGACGAAATGACTGGAATTTGCATCCTTGTGCCTTGTTCTAAATCTGATGGAGATTTCATTGACCTAGTTAGTTTGACTTTTTCCAGATCTCAGAAACAACAAAAAGTTAATTCGTTTACATAATAAGTGATCACATACATATGTTTGCAGAACTTGTTCGAAATTTAATTTGCGATTGTTTTCGTGCTTTGCCCTTTGTGTTACCGATGACGCAGGTAGTAGGGTTGAGGGTATGCATTGAGGGTTTATGTGGACATTTGTGTGTATGTATGATATATGTGTTTGTTTCTTTATATTTGTGGTGAATTTTTGTTCTGATTTATGGCTACGGAAAAATTATGGAGTCCTACATGCGTTACTACTACTTTTTCCATCATAACATCTATATCTCTTGTTTATTAATTCATATTTTCTGACTCTGGATCATCCGGCTCATCAACAACAACTGTCAAATACATATGTTTTGAGAAATGATGAACATAAAATGAAATCGATTTTTTGAGAATGAATGAGAATGAAGGTGAGTTACCATAATTCAGTAAAAGAGCATGATCATCAGGAGGCTCCATCTATAATTATAGAAATGCTCCTAACTTTGATTTCATTTTGGATTATCGTAATAGATGTTTCGATTCGAACTATACCTGCGCCTTAGTCGAAAAAAAATGACGAGGAAAGGAAAGTGGAATGCAGAACATCTCAAAATAGAAAACACTGATGAAAGAGAATAATGTATTACAAAAATGTGAGTTATTTGAATTAAACAATGGAACCACCTAATGAAAATGAAAAGTGGTATTCCAATTGCCTTATGAAAGGGAAAAAACTGGGAAAATGATCGATATAGATAGGAATCGAAATGAAAAGAATGCGGTTAATAACTGCCCAAAAAGAATCGAATAATAAACAAGGTACCAGGTTATTCACTATGAAATACCCACCTCTAAGTATCGTTATTAATGCCTATAGAAAAAAATCAAATGTAAAAGTTGTGAGGTTATGACTGAATTTTGATGAAATGCTATCGAATATACAGTACCGTGCATATTTCAGAGGATATTTTTCCAATGAGTTTCTCTGTATATTATTGAATTTTTGGAAATATCTTTCTTTCCTGATTCCGAAAATATACCATATGTTTATCCTATCATAGTCCGTTTTCAGGTTATTCAACGTCGAATAACTTGGTTAGACTACTTGTTACTTCAAATACCTATCCTATGGAAGTAGTGGAAGTAAGCTATGGAAATGACAACTATATTATGATTGTTCAGTGACATTTCCTCAATGGAATAGTTTACAGTGGGGAAAAAAATGTTCAAATATTGAAACAAAAATAGATAAATATTTATTTACGAAATTTAAATAACATAACTCATGAAAGATGCTCAATGTGTCTACCATCATTGTCAATGCATAAGTGATAACGTGTTCTTATATTTATGAGTGCATTGAAAATTGCTCCATTATTGACATTCAGATTCTCTATTTCAAGTCAAATCGTCTTCAATGAGTTGAATATTATTATTATTTTAGAGTGGGAAATATTGCGTCCGAAAGACATATGAGATTCCTTTGTCCTGGAATAGCTCAGTCGGTAGAGCATATGCCTAGAAATCATAGGGTCATGGGTTCGACTCCCACTTGAGGATGTTTTTTTCCTCAATTTGATGATTTAATAATTTGTACACTATACCACCAAAAATTCCCTTCTTTCTTGTATGTCTTTCGGACGCAATATTTTCCACTTTAACATCATATATTTGGCTGAATCTTATCAGTGGTTAGAGATCATCTTCCTGAAATCTGCTACTGAAATCGTCAAATAAACGGTGACGTTGAGTGACGGGTAATGGATCTCGACGGCCGTTGATGAGTACGTTTGATATGAACTTCGCTTCATTTTCTAATATGAATATGAAATTGTGGAGGGAAAGGATTCACAGTGTGTGTCGATTCCTATGTCTTGGAATAGCTCTGTCGGTAGAGCATATGACTAGAAATCATAGGGTCGTGGGTTCGACTCCCACTTGGGGATGCTTTTTTTCCTTAATTCCCTTCTTTCTTGTATGTCTTTCGGACGCAATATTTTCCACTTTAACATTATATATTTGGCTAAATCTTATCAGTGGTTAGAAATCATCTTCCTGAAATCTGCTACTGAAATCGTCAAATAAATGATGACGTTGAGTGACGGGTCATGGATCCCGACGGCCATTGATAAGTACGTTTGAACTTCGCTTCATTTTCTAATATGAATATTAAATTGTGGAGGGAAAGGATTCACGAGTGTGTGTCGATTCCTATGTCCTGGAATAGCTCAGTCGGTAGAGCATATGACTAGAAATCATAAGGTCGTGGGTTCGACTCCCACTTGAAGATGCTTAATTTCCTTAATTCAATAATTTGTCCACTATGTCATAAAAATTTCCTACTTTCTTATTATTATTATTTTTATCATTAACAATGTTTTTTAGGAATCCCCGGAAAACTGACTCCATAGGGATCAAGTTCGGACTGTTAGGTGGCCATTTGATATTTCCATTATTTTCTATCCATATTGGAATACATCATTCAAATATTCTTGAACGTATATGCCACATCTGCTTCCGAATCATACGGCAATCTCGGCTTCCAAGAAAGAATATTATCAAGGGTGAGTATTCCTTGATAGGTTACTCCTCTTAATATATAATCATAAAATATAGGGCCAACAATTTCATTTCAATAAATTCCGCATCGAATGCTAACAGTTTTTCTTCCTATTTTCTCTATTTCTTCCACCAACTTTTTTCTGTTGTCCTCTTTCACCACGACCTTCCATTTTCTCCATTGACGACTCCTGCTGTAGAAAAGGATGACTCATCAGTCCATAATATTTTAGTCGAATAACCGGGAACTTCTTTCAAATTTTGAATTATCTGTTGGCAAAATTCCAGCCCTTTCCTCCAATTAGTCCCTATTAAAACTTGTACGGGTAGAATTTCATATGATTTGTAGTACTTCGAATTTTGGAAAAACTTTTACCCAATTGATCGGCTCCATTTTTTAAACTACATTCAGAATGTTCTGAAAATCAATACAATGTTATGGAGAGGCTAACCTTCGAAATGAAGCAGTATATCGAGCTGTTTTTCCTGGTTCTCTTGAACTACACGCTTTTTTCTACTGAAACTGAAGGTATGATTCACCCTTTGGTAAATATTTTTGAATGTATTTTCTGAAGATAATGGACGATTCAGAAACAATACCAATATGTACTTCTCACTGCACGATTATTTTTGTTGTTTATATACAGTGCTTCTCAAAAGTCCTCTCCCCCCCTCTTATTTTTGGAACGATTATACCTAAACAAGTGAAATTTGGAAACTGAACATTAAAGGTTATAAACTTTCCCTACTAGTGATGATTGATCACGGAATCATCAAAGATGACGTCACAAGGCCATTGTGACCAATAAATTTAAATGGAACCCTACGGCAAGCGACACCTCTTTTGGAAGGTATCGGAAAAACCTATTAATTGATACTAATTTTGTTTGTTTATGGCAGTTTTGGCAACTCGCTTCTAACAAACGCAAAGCTGTGATGAATTAAATCAGTTAATACTAAAATTCCAAATTCAAGCTCCGCCTCTGGAAAGTTGTCAAATAAGCTGACGTTTTTGTTAGTCTCCCTAATTCGACGTTTTTGTAATTGTCCAAGTTTTTGTACATTTGATAATTTGTGTATTGTTGATCGAACGTTTAACTGTCTCAGCAGCTTTTGGTACTTTTAATATTTTTGAACATTTCAATAATTCGTTAAACCCTTGTGAGCCGAACGATAAAGTGCTTCAAGAAGCGAAATGGTACGTGTTTTAGGTGATGAAGTTGGTGGAACTGGACAAAATATTCATGCAGCAGAACGCATTTTTAATGAGAGGTTTCTTGATCGCCCCGTTTCGAGGACTCATTTAAGGGAGCTTCTCCATGAGTTTGAAACAACGGGTAGTATTAATGATGCGAAACGATCTGGCAGACCACGAATTTCTGATGAGAAAAAAATTGACATACTGCAGAAGTAATAGTTAATCCTACTTCTTCAACAACTCACGTTGCATTTACCTGTGATGTCAGTCGAAGTACAGTACACAGGGTTTGAAAAAAAAAACAAATTTCATCCATACATATTAGGAATGGTTCATCAACGCTCAGACGACGACCCAGACCGAAGACTAGAATTTTGTGAAAATATGGAAACTAAAATTAACCAACAGCCAGACTATGTCTAAACAATTTGTTTTAGTAACGAAAGTACTTTCTATCTCTATGGAATGGTAAATACACAGAATGTGAGATATTGAAGTGACGCAAATCCTCACCTGTTTTGTGAAACACATACCCGATTTCCCCAGAAGGTGAATGTTTGGGCAGGTATCCTGGGAAACCACATCGTTGGGCCTCTTTTTTAAATCCCAATTCAACTGGTGAGGTTTATCTGGAGCTGTTGCAAAACGCAATAGAACCGTTAATCATCGAAATTTTGGAAGATAATCCAGATGAATTCGAGAATTTGGAAATATTATTCCAACAGGATGGTGCTCCTCTACACTATCACGGTGCTCCTCCACACAAGACGGTAGTTGGATGAGGAGTATAGTGGTAGATGGATTGGACGACGAGGTTCAACGGAATGGCCAGCTCAATCACCGGACCTCACACCTTTGGATCTTTTTCTGTAGGGGTACCTTAAATCGAAGGTTCACGCCACTGAACCTGACAATATTGACGTTTTAAAACAACGTATTACTGCAGAATGTGAGGCAGACACATTTGAAAAAGTACGAGAAGAGTTTAAAAATAGGATATTTCACTGTCAGGAAGTGAATGGAGGTCACTTCGAGCAATTTCTTCAGGTAGATACTGATTCTTAAATTTGTAATTATTATCATACTGAATGGAATGTAAATTTTAAAGTTTATTAATGAGCCATTGAAACTGCTATAAACACAAACAAAATCAGTATCATTTGATAGGTTTCTTCGATACCTTTTGAAAGAGGTGTCGCTTGCCGTAGGGTTCCATTCAAAATGATTTGTCTCAATGGTCATGTGACGTCATCTTTGACGATTTCGTCATCTATCATCACCAGTAGGGAAGTTTACAACCTTTTATATTCAGTTTCCAAATTTCACTTGTTTATGTATAATCGTTCCAAAAATAAGAGGGGGGGAGAGGACTTTCGAAAAGCACTGTATATAAGTATATATAAATTTTTATCGTGTTTTTTTTCAATTCACAGAAAAATCTTTCTATTCAATATTCAATTGAATTCTATATAATTGAACTCACTTTTTTCTCACTGTAAACTAATTTGGTTATTTCATTGAAGAAATTTCAATAAACAAACATAATATAGTTGACATTTCCATAGTTTACTTAAAAACTGTTAACTTCCATAGGCTAGGCATTTTGAGTGAAAACTAGTCTAACCAATAACTCGAAAACTGTATAAGATAGGGGTAACATATGGTATATTTTCTAAATCAGGAAAAAATCCAATGATATACACGGTATCCCAATAAAAAAAATGCACGCTACTGTATTTTTCAAAGGATTTCATTGAAATTCAGTCATAACCGCAAAGCTATTACATTAAATTTTTTTCTATAGGAAATAACCCGGTAGATTTATAAATTTTCATAAACAGCTTTTTAGAAATGAAATCAGATATTTGTATATGAATTGAACGATTTTTTTTCGATGTGATTTTTTTTTTCAAACGAATACCCAAACTCTTTCAGATGCAGATTTTACTCAGAAAAAAAAGTTGTTTTGTCCAGATGTTCAATTTTCAAGATGAATTGAAATGTTCTTACTGCGAGTTCTAAAAATACTATAATTGATAACTAATCTCTACCATTTTCTATTCACTCCCAGGTCCCAAATATCCTTCTCACAAGATTCCTTCGAATCCCTTCCACAATCGTATATTGTATTCAGAATAAGGAATTATTATTATCTTCACATCTTGTTGCTGTCCTTTTTTTGGTCGAGCGTAAAAATGAAACGAATACTTTGGTTTATCCTACGAATGATAAATGAATGGTGCTTAACGAAACTATAGTACCTAAGCCAACATAACAAGTCTTATACTGTGAACACAAGACAGGAATAAAATTCTAATTTAGATAGTTTTCTATATTCTCATTCATCTAGAAGTGCATTATAATTTGCAGTGCCCATGTGGCTAGATGATCGCTGGCAAACCAGATCAAAACAGGTGCGATACCACTTTTCTTAACTCAAATAATTAATTCTACATTGAAATGGGAAAACATTCTCAATTAAATATTGAGACTGAAATAGAAAATCAAATAACTATCTGAATGAAAATGCAAATTTTCCATTTCAGATTTTTTCTTTTGAGTTAGGGCCTTTCCAGAATATCTATCAGATGTAGTTCAATGTCCAGCGTGGCTTTAGCCAGGGAAGTAGTTGTTTTCTGTTAGACATTCACGGAAAATAACTTCATTTTAATCGTGGATTTCTCAATTCACAGAAAAATATTTCTATCAATATTCAATTGAGAATGTTTCCCTTTTCAACATGAATACCCCACAAGAGGTTATCTTGACGATGGAAGATAGTGACTAAAGTTTATCTTTCAGTCGCAGATGATTCCACATCTGATTTTATGAACATTCTGTTTATATTTTCAACAAATTCATTCTACATTGTTCTTATATCCTTTGTTTGTCGATACAGTCGATCTTTCGTTGCAATCCTATTCCAATTGGGTACCTTATCCAATAGATTCAAATATTCACCTCCTGAAAATTAGATACTGCTCACCTATTATTATTTTGTCATGCAGTCGCACGCGAAGTGAGTATTTCGCGTTCTCAACACAGTCCAAGAAATTTGATTTCGCGGCCGTTACCCATAGCAACGGCCACCAAACCAAACGTCAGTTCCAAATTTGGCATTTCTAAAATACGACAATCACAAAGATTATGTTTTATTGAATACAGCATTAATTTTCAATTTAACAAAAGATACATATATTATTTTTAAGGCATTAAGACTTTTAAGATCTGAAGGAGTGCAAGATACTAAAATATCACTATCAGTATCAGACAAATTTGCGTTTTGTCAAGAACTGTCAAAATATTTTGTATATATTAGAAAATATCATTTCCATAGCAACGCAGTGTTTTCGTCCCTTACATTGAGCTGCTGTTGATTTAGAAGCAATAATATATTCATATGCAATTATCCAGCTTGATAATATTGACGATTGCACGAAAAAAAGTGTGTATGCCATAGCCGCGCCACTTTTCAGCGACCTCAAAATTATCCTTCTCGGCCGTAAGCGGCCTCGGCGATATCTTTCCTTTCGGTACGCTAAAAAGGTATTTCGCGGCCTTGGCATACAAATAACTATATCAGACTACTTAGTATGGATTCCGTTAACAAACTCTTTCCGGGTCGTGAAAGTTCTCCATTCTGAAGAGAGGTATATTCGTGGAAATTGTACATTCAAAAAATAAATACGACCTTTCACTATGATATAGCCCCGCGTGATATTTCTCGACTTTTTCAAACGAATTATTCTCCTTTCACTAGCGAATATGCGTTTTTGCTTCATTTGGCAAGATGGCAGCACATTCCTTCGCATTTTTCATTGTATCTCCTGCAAGTTAGAATAATTATCGACTTACTTTTTCATATTCTTGTATACTACTTTTTTCAGTACCGCCAGGACGGTATCTTGAATTCTTTTCTCTCAATTGATCTTGTGATTACAATTCACTATGGTCTGGTGAACAGAGAAGTTATTCCAAATATTCTGTAGTTATAAGTATGTTTTGGAAATAACCGACAGTTACTGGAAACAGAGGAATAAATAAACAATAGCTTAAAAAAACTAAAAAACACGCTTTTATAGAAAACCAAACTAAAAAAATAGAAAATAAGAAGAAAATTTATTTTATTTAAAAAAAGCGTGGAGTGCATGGTATCAATCACCTGTAATCTGAGACATTCCTTACTTTACTGCCCTAGGTGTGTAATGCACCATAGGATTATTGATACCATGCACGCCACGCTTTTTTTAAAATAAAATATATTTTCTTCTTATTTTCTATTTTTTTAATTTGGTTTTCTATAAAATCGTGATTTTTAGTTTTTTTGAGCTATTGTTTATTTTCAACTTTTCAGACCATATTGCTATACAGGCATGTTTTTTAGTTTGGTTTTCCATAAAAGCGTGTTTTTTAGTTTTTTTAAACTATTATTTATTTTTAACTTTCTAGGCCTTATTGCTATATAAGCGTGTTTTTTGAACTTTTTTGAACTATAATTTTATTTTTAACATTTCAGTTCATATTGCGTGTAACGTGTAAAAATCTCCGACCCCAAAAACCCCCACATACTAATTTTACATAGAATCGGACCATAATCACAAAACTCGTCCGCTATTTTGGAGCCGCCATTTCGAATTTTCCAATTTTGACAGAAAAATCATAATCTCCGACCACGAAAACCCTCAGATACCAATTTTGAAGCGAATCAGACCATAATCACAAAACGCGTCCACCATTTTGGAGCCGCCATCTTGAATTTACCCATTTTGACAAAAAAATCATAATTTCCAACCACGAAAACCCTCAGATATCAATTTTGAAACGAATCAGACCATAATCACGAAACTCGTCTGCCATTTTGGAGCCGCCATTTGTTTTTTTTTCACACAAAAATTTCTTAATGCATTATCACCGGAATTATGTATACCTGCCAAATTTCAGATCATTCGGACGTCTGGAAGTGGGTAAAAATCGCGCCCAAAGGAGTCGGTTACAAACAAACAAACAAACAAACAAACAAACATAGAAGTGAAGCCAATATAAAGCGTGTGAAAACGCTGACAATGAGCGCTTTTGTGCAAAAAATTAGATAGATTTTTTTTATGACTGAATCGAACGAAAAAAAAGTGACTAACTTGTTGACCCGTTTTCATCAAATATCTGAAGGATGTTGAACAAGAACTAGACGCTTTTTGTGAATTTTTTCTTCTCAATTTTGGGACTTTTCAATCGACTACGGAAACGCCAAAAGCAAGGGTTATGTTTTTAGCAGTCAACGTATATTTATATTCACGTTTGTTCCACCGTAGCGCCTACACCACTCATCCGATGTGACAAAGGCTACACTTTATATGGACAAAATCAATATAACGGATATAAACATCCAGAAAAGTAGAGATCTCTGATTTGACAATCACTTGTTTCAAGTACGGAACAATAATTTCTCATTTGGTTATTTTTTATTTGGTTAGTGATCTATCAAGAGCTATATTATGTAAATACACACACTCACATTTCGATAAATATAACCAATGAATTATCAACAACTAAACAACGATTATTAGTCATCTGTTGATTCGAATTGTTTCTCGGTAGGTATTTGTATTCATAATTACCTGATTACAGCAAAGCCCGAAGGACCGGTATGATTTTGGCAGTCTGTGTATGTATGTATGATTGTATTTATTATAATCAATTATTTGTAGTTCTATCAGTTAGGTACGGAAAAAAATTATTATGATTGAAAGAAAAGAAGTTCCAAACCTTTACCCGACTAGAGATAAATAAAGTAAACTAAAAAATCAGAAACAAGTTAGGTGCTGAATGCTATCATCGTCTCATTGAGTGAGACAAGTATTTTCATATGTTAGATATTCCTGTTTATTGAGGTTTATTGAAGTTTTCTGACAGTTTTCCTTCAATAACGTTATGAATCAATTCAAATGCCGTGGCCATGCGTTGTCAACTACGAAAACCCTACGTTGTTATTTGATAGACAAATAAAAACAATGGAGATGCCTCCAATCAAGGATAAAAAATACGCACGGCCACGGCATTCGAATTGTTAATAATATGAAACTGCCAGAAGACTTCGAAATAACTGAATAAACAGGAATATCTAACATTTCGAAAGACTTTTCTCACTCAATAAGATTATTATAGCAATCAGCACCTAACTTGTTTCTTACTTTGTAGTCCATTTTATTTATCTCTAGTCGGGTGAAAGGTTTGGGACTTTTTTTCAATTCCAATAATTATAGTTATTTTTGTCCTTATGCTCTTGTTATTTATATTTGTTACCTGTTTTTATTGTCTGGTGCATGAAAATTCACTAGCCCAGTGCATTTTTTTTAATCAACTACAATATGGAAATGCTGTTCAACATTGTCGTGTTCTGTCAGTACATTTAAAATTATAATCACGCACATCACCATTCATTATTCCCGTTGCGTGCATTTTGTTCGGTTTTATTTCATTGGAAAACTGGATATTTAATTGCGATTATCACTGTCGATAGACCGAGTATCGTCTGCAAACAATTTAATCGCGACATAACGAGTAGGAAATTGTTTTCATCAGAACCGAAAGATTGGCTATTGACATAAGTTAATTAGAAATTCTGCAGGCATTTCGAAATTCTATTCTTTGAGATACCCTTTGTATGAATTTAAAAAAATCGAGATCTAATCATAGAACATTACATTGTGTTATATTTTTTTTATAATCATCTTCCATTGCAGCAAACTTCGCTTGCATTTATATTACTTATGAGACGTTTCCCACTGAACAAATCATCAAACAAACTCAAATAAATGTTGTTTGCTTGATTTGTAATCATTTATTCATCAATTCCGATAGTTTTGGGTCCCTCAGTATGATATTACGAATTTTGTAATACTTTTTTCATATATGTTCTACCGTCACGTATGTCGATAAGATTATTTGCTGAAGAAATATGTGTCAAATTGTTTTTCGGATGTAGTTCAGTTTTTGATTGTCGATTACTTTTTTCTGGATTACAATTATTCCCTATTGAATTTGATCTCCATATCTGAGAATACATAGGAAGAAGTTATTCTCCAGATAGGTTTCGGGAAAAGCCCAAGATACTGTACACTCTACCGAAAATTGTTCGTGCATTTGTATAGACCAGGGTATTTCAGATGCATTGACTAGTTAGCAAAACGTGTGGAGGAACTCCTTGAAGTGACAAGTTTCTCAAGAGTGGTATGGAAATAGACAAAAATATTTTTTTATTGTCAATTGATCTGACGAAGTCCGCAGTACCGAACAATATCTCAGTAAGTATATTTTGCTCTTGCGAAAGGTCCAGAATGTGACTGTAGATTAAATATTCTTCGTGCAATGGCCCTTCTACATGTATTATCTGCAGTGTAACCAAGTCTATAAATATTTTACCAAAAGATGACAACAAACACTCTCAAGTCACAAATTTCAATGAAAATTGACACTATTTTGTTTTTTGTTTTGAATTATGACATTTGTTATATAACCGAAAGTTGTCAGTTCTAGGTTCTCCTGTATTTCTGTACCTGTACCAAAGGAATTATTCATGACCTATATTTTTTTATTATTTTACAATTATCATTCGTTTACCCCACATATATTTCTTACAATTTGTATACTCTGACCACATGAATCCTCTATGAAACTCCTTCATTCATAAATATTCACAGCAAATAATTCAACATAGCGATGGAAATAAAAAGAATATTTATAATGTATAACTGACGAAAATTTTCGCAGACTTTCGAAGAAATTATATTTTTTACATAATAAGTTCATTTCCATCAGCGATCCAGAAGTCTTTTTTTAATACCGGAATTATTATTTAATAAACGGAAATTCTGCAACGAACTTCTAACATTTTGAATCCGGGATTCAAAAACTTCTCTGCCACGTCAGTTATGTTTCTGATTGTGAGTCATTGAATCGTTCATGGAAAAAGAAAATGAGGTTTAGAAGATATGATTTTTCCGCTACATTGATTCGACTATGATTGAAAAATCACTCTTCAATAACTTACGCTACTTTACGATGTCACTATGAGCTGAATAATGTATAATATACTCCAAAGAATATTCTTGACTCCTTGAGTTACTTTGCTTGTTGTGTTCATGATTAATTCAAAGCCTTATTTTACTCCGAAATGAGCGCAGTTCACTGGAGTTACCAACTCTTCCGTCTGCTAGTCTTTTTCAGTTAATTAAGTAGTAAACAGGGATTCTGGAGAGTTGTGAACTTCTGAAGTGTTCACAAGGAATACGAATTAAGACATCAGATTATATAGTAAACAAGATTTTCTGGAATATTGTGGAGGAAAAATACAGCTCTATGCTGTGAGGAAGTTAAACTACGTTTATGAAAAATCAATAATATCCACTGACTCTCATACTTTACTTCGAGAAACCCACTTTATATAGAAAAGAAAATTGTAAATTATAATCACGAGATGAATTCGAAAAAAACAATGTATGCTACCATCCTACCGGTACTAGAAATATTAGTATGGAATGTAAGAAAGTAAGTCAACAATTATTTCAACATGCAGGAGAGACCATGGAAAAATGCACAGGAATAGTAACAGTAGTAATAGTAATGAATATTTAGTTTGAACAATACAATAATGATATAAGGCAGTCTAGATAAAAAGAGTAAACCTAAATAAACAAACCGAAAGGGTTGGATTACATTGAACTTACAACTTGGTGTATATTCATAGAATTCAATCAGTGTAACCCATAAAGACCGCCAAGGTTGAGAATGGGGTACACTGACCAGTAAAGTGGTTGAAAATATAATAAACATCTTTTTTTTCTATCGTGTATATAAAAAAAAATTATCTTGAATCAAAAAATTCAAATTCAAAAATTACCGAACTTAAAATATACAGTTGCCCCAAACACATAACATTTGCTTCTTTAAACAGTAGCTCTGTGCTGTATTTTATATTTTTGGAATGAATTGCTTTCAAGATTTTTTTTTCCTAGTATTTCAACCTGTTTCAAATGACTAGGCATGGTTCCCCCACAGCTGGGTATACCGTATCTAAGACTAGTTTCAACAAGTGCGTAGTATTCTGTTTTGAGATTTGATAATCTCAACGTCTCAGCAACGTCTGACAAGTGAGCAGTCCATGTGAGAATCTATATTTATCCCAATATATTTTATTTCGTTATTCAGAAGTATCGTTGTTATTGACAGTTATTTTCTCATAGGTGGGTATATAATTTTTCTAACTAGTAAAAGGGACGGTGAATTTTTTTTTATGATTACCTGTTAATATCTTGTGATAAAAAATGTCAAATACATTTTTCAAATTAAACTCAACTTAATATTTGAAGTGAAAACTTCTTATGGCGCGGTAGGCATATTTCAGGTGAGATAAAATCGCTGGACTCCCGACACCGTGAGGAGACGCGACACCGTTATGAGTGAGACGCAGCTATAGTGTGTGCATAGATGCTTGAAGTGAATACTGCTTGTAGCGCGTTACGGATATTATTAGCTATAGTGTGTGCATATATGCATGTTCATATAGCAGACCGCGAACTCGTCCAGATAAATAAATTGAATGTGTGAATAGAGAATTTGATTTTACTATGTCCAATCAACGCAACATTAGCACAACGAGAAATGAAAGTACAATTGATGCGGTATTCTCGAGATATTTAAATAACTTTACATCAAAATTGTTTATTTCCTATTTTAGTTACCATAAACCTATAGTTTCTATTTTAGATTGTAATAATGTTAATGATAATGATGATGATACAAGAGTTGTCGACATTGTTAGCGATGATTTATAAAAGAATATTAAATGTATTTTGACGTTTCTGATAATTAATACAATACAATTCATAAATAAAATGCAATTCATAACCCAATAACCCTAGTACCCATCTAAAAAATGTCTAACGCGCCAAAATACGTTTTCACTTCTGTCAGCACTCCCGGAGTGCAACCCGGAATTTTTTTAATCTTTCCATGTTTGAGCATTATGTACGGCTCTCAATAGCCCCCCCCTCTTCCCCTTCGCTGTTAACTTTTGAACGGTTCGACGTAGAACAATGAAAAAAAATGTATTCAATGATGTTACCCATGCGTATTTTTAAAATGAAAGACTTCAAAATTTCAAATAGCATGGGTTCTCAAGGGGAAATTTTTTGAAGGGATAATTCAATTCTCTTTTCAACCATCCTATTTTTGTTTTGAATTTCATTCAAACGTTTTTTTACAATATGCATTTGGAATGTCAAATATAAGTGCGGATCTGAATGGTACCGTTACTTCAATAACTTTGGAAAGGTTTGATGTGAAACAATGAGACATGGAATTGGTTGAATGGTATTACCGGTCAAACTTTTTGAGAGAAGTTACATTACAATTACTCGACAGAGGGCGCTGGGGGCACATCAACATGAAAATTTCGAAAGGCAAAGAGGTCGATTTGCACATCGTTATAAAGGTAATTACATTTGTTTCAGCTATGGTCGTTCTACGGAATCACAATTGCGAATGCAGCTTCTTATAGCCTCCCTCCTTCACCTCTCATTGTTAACTTTTGAACGCTTCGACATAAAATAAGAAGACCAAAACTATTCTGCTACTACTCTCTGCAATGGGAGACATTGTGATCGCTTGATGAATGGCGCGATGGGGAGCACATCAACTTGAAAATTTCAAATAGCATAGGAGGTCGAGTGACACATCGTTGGAAAGATAATTCAATTCTCTATCCAACCATCAGATTTTTTGGAATTTTGTCAATTCTTGTTTTGACAATATGCATTTCAAATTTGGTTATACTTGACATTTCAAATTCATATTGTAAAAAAACGTATTGAAGAAATCGAAAAAAAAAACAGATCGTTGAGTTATTTTTTCAAAAATGTGCCACTTGACCCTCCATGCTATTTAAAATTTTCAAGTTGATGTGCCCCTTTGCTCTATCTATCGAGGGATCACAATGTCTTTCATTTCAGGAAGTAGTATCGGTGATATTATTCAATAATTTTTCATTGTTTTACGTCGAATCGTTCAAAAGGAGGGGACTATTGAAAACCCTACTGTATATTACGGCCGTGTCGTCTGTAAATACAATTAATTCGCCTGTAGAGTTGTGAGAGAATATATTTTTTGAATGTAAATTAAATTATGAAGGCCCCGAAACAGTGTAACGAATTTTTCGTTACTTCCTTATACATAACCGATTTCTCATAACGTTTCCGATTATCTTTACGGTGGAACGGGTCAGTAGTCACTGCTCGGGTCGTGAAGCGTGCGCCTTTGTTGTCGTCTCGTGAAAATGGTATCGTGACAGTTGTATTCATGTCGTCAAGCTGTGTTTTTTCCAAGTGTTTTTCAATAGAGAAAAACCAAGAACAGTTTGTGAAAAAAAAGCCAGGTAGAATTGGTGATTTGTTCAAACCGAAAGGATGATCGCTCTCTTTCTTGATTTGAACGTCAAGATAGGCAGGTGGACTGAGTGAACTGATTTTGGTAAGATCTATAAGTTGAATAAGTTTCACTGCTGGAGCTTAATTGAGTAATATTATTCTCTTTATCTTTCAATTAATGTTGTAGCTGATTAGCATTTTCTTCTTTTTCCTTAGCTTGTAATATTAGAATTCTTGGATATACCGCATGGTAATTTTTGAAGGTTAAATATAGATATTTTGGCCATTTTGACAAATCATTCATAGTACATATTGTGGCTAACGTAACATCTGTTCCGAATATTGGGAACTGATTTTTGTTTATTGGAAATCAGTTCTACGCTTTTGCATTTTTTAGGTACCAAGTAATTGGTAATTTCGAATGGACTAGAGCTTACCCACCTCACACGACCACCGGTTTGTTCCAAGGATTCCGATTGAAGTGAAGGGCGAATTCGATTGTTCTGGGACAGTTTGGAGTACTAATAGGACGGCTCTCTGGTAAGCAATTTTCTTTATTTCATAACTATATGTTTATGAGAGTAATTTTCTTTTCTCTTGAGAAAGAATTGCTTATGGAGAGAGTTGTACCTCTGGCCTAACAGTCCCAGAACACTCGATTCAATATATGCCTCAAGCTTAAAGTTGATTTCCGTTTAATAAATTTCTTTTATCTATTACTCCATTCAATTCCCAGTGTAGCTTATTTGATTTTTGATCGTTGCAGAGTCAATTCACTTCAGTTACTACCTTGTCGCCAAGAGCAGAGAGATCCCCAAAAATTTTTGAGAATTACCTGTTTATCGATTTGAAAAGGGAATTGCCGCCCTATTTCAAAATTATCTTTATCTAAGAGAGTTGTGCCCACTGAAAGACGTGAGGTCTCCCTCTTCAGTTATCTTCAAAAATTCTTCAATTAAAAGAATTATTTAACATTATCTTTTTCTAAGAGAGTTGTGCCCACTGAAAGACGTGTGGTCTCCCTCTTCGGTTTATCTCTGGAAATTCTTCAATAAAAAGAATTATTTCACTTCATCTTTATCTAAGAGAGTCGTGCTCACTGAAAGACGTGTGTCTCTCTCTTATTATCTTGGCTGAAGGGTATACGTTTACTCTGACTATTATCTTGGTTCGGGAACCCTATATTTTTTGTAGCTTACTAGAGTATTTTGGTTATAACGCTATATTTTCCTTTGGCACTTGCTTTAAAATAGTATATTTTTGCACTGGCAACCTTTAAATATTTTGCTTTAAAATAGTAGATTTTTTCTCTGGCAATTTTATAGTATTTTGCTTTGAAATACTATATTTGTTCTCTGGTAAAATTTGAAGGAAATTTTTATATTTCTTTTGGAATACCTTTCCTCATTAAATTTTTTTTACCCTTCTGGTACATAGAATCACCTTATCAAAACTTACCTGTTTCAAAATTCAACTGAATTTGAACATCACGTTTTGGGTGAGGTTTGTTTTGTTTGGTTTTAAATTTTGTTCATTTTCAATATTTTTTTTTTAATTATTAAAATTAACTTGTAAATTCAACTCCAGAATAGCAGATTGGATTGCTATTTATTATCTTTGTTCTTTCACTGTAACCTTCCAGTCTTTTATATAGACTGAGATTTGCATTGTATGCTATCATTTGCATCTATCTTTTGACTCTCGATTAAAATTTGAAACATAAAACTTGAGGTTCAAAGGATATCCTTCGTTCTCCCCTTTTTGTACATATATTGATTCCTATCATCTTCTTCGCATGATATATACCACGGAGGGAACCCATCTACGGAGACAGAAGGACTAGTAACCTGGGAGGTCTTACAGCACATCAATATCAGCACTGGTCCGTGAAGATCTACTAAATTCACGCCGATAAGGGGGTCTAAAACCAACTATAGAACCACCCACGACCATCTTCATCGTAACCGCTGAAACCAAGTTTCTCCTAGAACCGCTGAGATTAGCTTCAAGAAACTAGCCTTCATCTCTCTCACTCAGGAACTCCGAAGGTATACCCGTGTCACCAACAACTGGAGGAATCATATCTTGTAAATGTTCAGTTTTGATCAGAGTCGAAAATATTTGTTTTTATGTAATTTTTCATTCTTTTTAAGAGAAGTTCAATACTCTCTAATATTTTCCAATCATTTTTATTCCATTTGGAATAAATTTGTTAAGTTGATTTATTGCATATTTATTTGCCTTCCCATACAAGCTAGGTAATATTTATTTAATTTTATTTATCTTTGACTTTTGTCTTTAGCAAGTCTGGCGCCCAACTCTTGAACTAGTCAAGTTAATTAATGTATAATTTTTTTAGTGGCCAAATTTGATTAACTAGGAAAAGTCATTAATTGAACCTTACTCACGGCCTAACCGTATCCATCTGAGCAGCCTATCGGCAAAGTGATTTCACCTTCTTAAATTTGAATCATATAATTTAAAATCTGGGGTTCAGAAGTAAGGGGTGTTGCACAATTGACGCGCAAACGTGGGGCTCGAAAACTTGACTGTTCTTTTTCTCTTCTTCGTATCTTGTCCTAGCTTGGTGGAAGACATAATAAATTTTTTGTTGAAGAACATTTACAAATCTGATCCAAAAGAATTTGGTATATATTTATTTATATTTATATATTATCTATCTTTGATATTTTGTGATTCTTATTACCTATATCGTTATTGAGTTGCCAATATCTTATTGTATTGCCTATATCGTACCGTATTGCCTTTTAGCGTAGAGCCAAATTGCCTATATCTCTATCGTATTGCCTATATATTGTACGTTATCTTTACTATCGTATCGTTTACTATTTTTGAGTATTCCATAAGTACCAGCTTTATCTATTATCGTTGAATTTTAAATTGAGCAGATTTCCAAGTCCAACATGAATTCTAATCACTTGAAAACAAATGAATTGACTTATGAGCTAAAAATTCGTGGAGTAGAACCTACCGGTGATGTAGATGCTAAACGAAAAATTTTAAGAGGACTTTTAAGTCAGGAAAATGCAAATCGTAGTTTTCGTGCGGGTTTTACAAATCCATACAAACATGCACCGGATGTTCTTGAATTGAGAGCTAGTATTGCTGATTTGAAACAAGTTATATCTAGTTTTGGTGGATCTAAGGAAGATCCGACGTTTAACCGAATTTCAAGTCGATTAGCTCATTTGTCGAATCGTTTGTCCAGACTTTCTGTTGATGATCAAGATGAAGAAATTGCTAGAAAAGAAATTCAGTATCTGGTGTTGGAGTTGGAAGCTGATTTTGATTTGAAAGTTTCTCCAAGTACTTCGACTCCTACTCAATCTTGCCCTCCTGTGGCTGCTAATGTTTTTTCGGATAATCGATCGGTTGCTCCATATAAATGGAATATCTCTTTCACGGGTTCAAATCAGAAAGAATCAGTTAATTCATTTTTGGAAAAAGTTGAATTATTGCGAGAAGCACGAGGTGTTTCAATAACCGAACTTTTTCATTCGGCTTGTGATTTGTTTAAAGGTTCTGCCTGGACATGGTTTGTCAATAATAAAAATAATTTCCATAATTGGGATGAGATTGTTATTGCACTAAAAAAAGATTTCTTTCCTTATTTTTATGAAGAAGACTTAGAACGTGAAATTAATTCAAGAAACCAAGGTCCTACTGAAAGAGTAGCTTCATTCATTTCTTCTATGGAAGGTCTTTTTAATCGTTTATCTAACAAACCAGATGAAGAGACTAGAGTTCGCAAAATTCGTAGAAATTTGTTACCTTTTTTCATTTCGTCCTTGGCTTTTCAAGATCCAAAAACTGTCACTGAACTTTCTGATTTGTGCAAAAGATTGGAAGAATCTCGTTTATGGGCTGATCGTTATGAAGCACCCCCTAGTCGTGGTACTGGTTTATTAGAACCTGATTTGAGTAGTCCCTATAGTGGAGCAGGTACTTCGTTCTCTTGCTCGTCCCCTCCCGTGAATTTTGGGAAGAATTTTCCTGGTTCAAATATCTCTGCCTTATCGAACACTCGATGTTGGAATTGTGACTTGGCTGGTCATACTTATCGTGAATGTAGAAAACCCAGGTCCATATTTTGTTATGGATGTGGTTTGAAAAATACCGTTAAATCAAATTGTCGTACCTGTTGTTCAAAAAACGGGAAACAAGGTGGCGAAAACCTGGACGTTGTCACCAGTCAGTTAACCGAAGGTCCAGAAAACCAACCAGCCAAATCCCAATCCAAAAATTATCGAAAAAAGCAAAGCAAACAGGAACATTAAAAACTTCTGCCTCGGAATGGCAAAATTGGTTATCTACCGTTAAAAATTTCTTATCTTCTGTAAATATAAATCCTATTTTCGTTGAAAATCAATGATAATCGTCCCTATCTTAATGTCGAATTTTTTGGTCAGAAAATTCTTGCCCTTGCTGACACTGGCAGTAATTCTGTATTTTGGGTTCTGCAGGGTTTAGTCTACTGCAAAAATTTAATCTCCCTATTAAATATGAATCTATGGCTCATGTCACTACCGCTGATGGTAAGCCTCAGGATTTTTTGGGTTATATTTTGGCTCCTATTTCTCTAAATGGTGTTACTAAGGATTTGAAAATTCTTATTGTTCCTTCCGTAACTCATAGTCTTATCTTGGGCATGGATTTTTTCCATCTCTTCCGTATTCAAGCCGACTTTAGTAATTTATCGTATTCTATCGAATCCAATATCTGTACTGTTAATACCATCCTGCCATTTGCTGAACTTACGTGTTCACAGAAAACTGAACTTCAGGAAGTCACTGACCTTTTCAAATCTATAGCTCCTACTGATAAACTCGGTCTCACTCAATTGTTGACACACCGTATGGATACTGGTGATGCCAAGCCCATTGTTCAAAGACAATATCCTTTGTCCCCTACCATGCAAGAGCATTTGAAGGAAATTGATGAGATGTTGAAGCTCAAGGTCATTCAACCTTCCCAATCTCCCTGGTGTGGCCCACTATGGTTGGTTCCGAAACGTTCTGGAAAATTTCCGGGTTTGTTTTGATGGTCGGAAGCTTAATGCAGTCACAGTCAATGATGCATATCCTATGCCTCTTATTGATAGTATCTTGAACAAATTACGGGATGCTAGGTATCTAACCTCCATTGATTTGACAAAGGCTTTCTTTCAAATTCCTTTAGAGGAGTCGTCTAGACCCAAGACCGCTTTTGCAGTGTATGGTAGAGGTCTCTTTGAGTTCACTGTCTCTCCCTTTGGTTTGAGCAATAGTCCGGAACTTATGGCACGTTTGATGGATATCGTTATTGGACCATCTTTGGCTCCATTTTGTTTCGTTTATCTTGATGACACTCCTAGTTTCGATCTTCATGTCAAAACTTTGAAGGAGGTGTTTCGCCGACTCAAACATGCTAACTTCACGGTTAATTTGGATAAGTGTGAATTTTGTAGACCCTCTCTTGTTTACCTAGGTTTTGTTGTGGATCAAGAAGGCTTAAGGACAGATCCCGAGAAAGTTTCTGCTATCGTTAACTATCCCACTCCCAAAAATACCACTGAAATCCAAAGGTTGATAGGGTCTCGTCAGTTGGTATCGTCGATTTATTAAAGATTTTTCTTCTATTTGTTCACCCATATCTGATCTTCTTCATGGTCGAAAGAAAGGTCAACCCATAACTTGGACTCCAGAAGCAGAGGAAGCATTTTCAGAAATTAAATCTCGTCTTACTTCAGCTCCTGTGTTAGCTAGTCCTGATTTCACAAAGCCTTTTGTGATTCAGTGCGATGCCTCAGATACTGGCGTAGGTGCTATTTTGTACCAAGAATGTGACGGTGTCGAACATCCTGTAGCTTATGCAAGTAAGCCTCTTACTACTCGTCAGCGTAAATACACAGTTACTGGAAAGGAGCTGTTAGCTGTCATTTTTGGTATAGAAAAGTTCCGAAGCTATATCGAAGGAACCAAGTTCACGATTGAAACTGACCATGCCTCCCTTATCTATCTTCATAACTTATCTAACCCTTCTGGACGTTTGACTAGATGGGCCGTGAAACTTTCCCAGTTTGACTTTACTATTAAGCATCGGAAAGGTTCCTTAAATGTAGTGGCAGATGCCTTATCTCGTTCGGTTGCCGAAATTTCCATTATCGATGTCTCTACTTTTCAGCCGGATGCATGGTATACTTCCATGATCCAGAAAATCCAAAAAACTCCGGAAGCTTATTCCTCATTCCGTGTCGAAAACGGTATTATCTACAAACATATCTTTTCTCACCACAATCTAGTTAGTAATCTAACTGATTGGAAAACAGTTGTACCTTCTGCCAATCGGCAAGAAATTTTTAAGTTTTATCATGATAACGAAACTGCTGCCCATTTAGGGATATCAAAAACCCTTTCTCGTATCTTAGAATGATATTACTGGCCACTAACAAGAAAATATTGCAACTTTTTATTACTATTCTTAGGGCTCTGTGAGAGGGGCCTAAGACTTCTCTCACCATGGCATTTACCAGATGTTGAGTAAAAGTCTCAAAACTGGCCACTTTCAGATACATTTCCAACTTTTTATTACTATTCTTAGGGCTCTGTGAGAGGGGCCTAAGACTGCTCTCACCATGGCATTTACCAGATGTTGAGTAAAAGTCTCAAAACTGGCCACTGACAAGACACATTCCAACTTGTGATTTATATTCTTAGGGCTCTGTGAGAGGGGCCTAAGACTGCTCTCACCATGGCATTTACCAGATGTTGAGTAAAAGTCTCAAAACTGGCCACTTTCAGAATACATTTCCATCTTGATTTCTATTTTTAGGGCTCTGTGAGAGGGGCCTAAGACTGCTCTCACCATGGCATTCACCAGATGTTGAGTAAAAGTCTCAAAACTGGCCACTTTTAGAACACATTCCAACTTGTGATTTCTATTCTTAGGGCTCTGTAAGAGGGGCTTAAGAATTTTTCTATATCTTTTCGGTTTAGTACTCGTCTACTATTTAGTTGAGTATCCTTTGGTTATTTGAGAGATATATCTATACACCTTATTACCTTGCATTTTTCCTAATATTTGCAGTAACTTATCATTCAGTTGTCAAAGTCAACTTTTGAGGAAAAAGTGTATATGTTAATGTAGAACGTAGCAAAAGGGTCAACTAAGGTTGTACTTTGAGGAAGTGTTTATCTTTTGGTAATTCCTGATGGAAACTCTGTACTTCCAAAAAGGAACCTTGTCAACACCTTATGTGAGAGATTGATTTTAAATCATTTTTGCTGTTTTTGTAGTTTTTTCAATTTGAATTTATACAAAATTACTTTATCTTTCATGAAATCTGGTTACAGACTGCATCAATGTATTTCACTTGTCATTTCCTTTTCGTTTCTTATCTTCCCGTGGCTTTATTAGAAAATCAGATCTTAAACTGGAAATGATGTATTTCATTTCGTTTGAGATTTGTCTAATAATTCTATCGTATCGTTGACGTATCAGACATTGGATCTTCGACTGGAGATGATGTATTTCATTTCGTCGAAGATTGTCTAATAATATCGTATCGTATCGTTCCGTATCAAACATTGATCTTTAACTGGAAGTGATGTATTTCATTTCGTTTTAGATTGTTAATAATTTTCAGTACTAATCTTACTGTATTAATACTTTTTTTTACAGGTAATAAGTTTTGATGTTTCCAATTTTTTCAACATATCATAGTTACTGTAATATCGAGTTAGGTGTTAATTTCCATTCGTTGGTTACTTAATTCATTGATCTTATCTTATCTTTATCTTATCTTATTTATCTTATCTTACCTTTTATCTTCATCTTTTTATTTACTGTTTCTCTGTTTATCTTATTCCTTTATCTTATCTGTCTGTTTTCCTTGGCTGATTTATAATTAGCGCAAATTCAAAATTTTTAAGGGACTCGCTTTTGTTAGGTGCGTGCATAGTTCGGTCTGGCTGTTGAATTTTTTTGACAGGATCTTTCGAAGGGAAGGTATTGGGGGGTTGTATTTGGTTAGTCGTGAGCTACGGGTGATCATGACTTTAGGTCTCAAAGGTGACGGCTGGATGCAACTACTGTGCCGACCTCAGCTCGACTGGTCTGCTTAGGCTGAGGACTTGCTCGCAGTGGCAAAAACGGGAACATTTCCGTCCCTTTTTGGTATTTTGTATCGTGAACCATAAGTTCATTTTTAGTTTGGTGACGCTGTAGTTACTTCAGTTGTAGGTGACAGCTGGTAAAACCAAAATTGGTTATATTTCATATTGGAATTATATTGTTTCACCAGGTTTGTGCTGAATGGGGCCTTCCTTGTCCTGATCCGGTGGGATCGGTGGTTGTTTCAAGTAATCTGGAGACGAGTGGTTATGAGTGTTCCTCAACGGCGCAGCACCTAATACCTTGCAGCGACGAGGACACTTTGGCTGGATTGTTTGGGAGGACTCCGGTTACACAGTTTCTGGGCCTGGATGTCGTCATTCATCGCAATAATTTTTTTCCTTCGTTCATTTAGTCTGTTGTGAAAACAGAGAACTGAAGTTTCAGCTTGGTAAATGCTACTATTTACTCATTTGAATTTTTTCAAATGTATCTTTTCCTTCACTCATTTAGTTTGCCAGTAGTGCAACGAGTTGAAGCTTTAGCTTTGTAAATGCTATAATTTACAAATATTTTGTTTGATTTGAATACTTTCCAACCTTCCGCCTGTTAGTATACAGGGCTGTTGAAAGTTAGGGTTGGTTTTGAACTCATTTGATAGCATGCCTATTTAAATTTTTTTCTGTGCCTGGGAATTTATGGTGTTTCCGAATTTTTTTTTAGTACTTTCAGCTTACTTTAAATATCTGGTATCAGTTGCAGAAGGATAAAAATTTTAAACTTCCAGGTTTCCAAATTTTTACACCGGGTTGTGGTGGTGTGTAACGAATTTTTCGTTACTTCCTTATACATAACCGATTTCTCATAACGTTTCCGATTATCTTTACGGTGGAACGGGTCAGTAGTCACTGCTCGGGTCGTGAAGCGTGCGCCTTTGTTGTCGTCTTGTGAAAATGGTATCGTGACAGTTGTATTCATGT
Organism: Gonioctena quinquepunctata; assembly: GCA_018342105.1. Lineage (NCBI taxonomy): Eukaryota > Metazoa > Arthropoda > Insecta > Coleoptera > Chrysomelidae > Gonioctena > Gonioctena quinquepunctata. The sequence continues at coordinate 123,922 of JAFIRS010002154.1, forward strand.
CGTCAAGCTGTGTTTTTTCCAAGTGTTTTTCAATAGAGAAAAACCAAGAACATTTGTGAAAAAAAAGCCAGGTAGAATTGGTGATTTGTTCAAACAGAAAGGATGATCGCTCTCTTTCTTGATTTGAACGTCGAGATAGGCAGGTGGACTGAGTGAACTGATTTTGGTAAGATCTATAAGTTGAATAAGTTTCACTGCTGGAGTTTAATTGAGTAATATTATTCTCTTTATCTTTCAATTAATGTTGTAGCTGATTAGCATTTTCTTCTTTTTCCTTAGCTTGTAATATTAGAATTCTTGGATATACCGCATGGTAATTTTTGAAGGTTAAATATAGATATTTTGGCCATTTTGACAAATCATTCATAGTACATATTGTGGCTAACGTAACATCTGTTCCGAATATTGGGAACTGATTTTTGTTTATTAGAAATCAGTTCTACGCTTTTGCATTTTTTAGGTAACAAGTAATTGGTAATTTCGAATGGACTAGAGCTTACCCACCTCACACGACCACCGGTTTGTTCCAAGGATTCCAATTGAAGTGAAGGGCGAATTCGATTGTTCTGGGACAGTTTGGAGTACTAATAGGACGGCTCTCTGGTAAGCAATTTTCTTTATTTCATAACTATATGTTTATGAGAGTAATTTTTTTTTCTCTTGAGAAAGAATTGCTTATGGAGAGAGTTGTACCTCTGGCCTAACAGCTCAAACCAAAATTTTTAAACATTCAATTCCCAGTGTAGCTTATTTGATTTTTGATCGTTGCAGAGTCAATTCACTTCAGTTACTACCTTGTCGCCAAGAGCAGGGAGATCCCCAAAAATTTTTGAGAATTACCTGTTTATCGATTTGAAAAGGGAATTGCCGCCCTATTTCAAAATTATCTTTATCTAAGAGAGTTGTGCCCACTGAAAGACGTGAGGTCTCCCTCTTCAGTTATCTTCAAAAATTCTTCAATTAAAAGAATTATTTAACATTATCTTTTTCTAAGAGAGTTGTGCCCACTGAAAGACGTGTGGTCTCCCTCTTCGGTTTATCTCTGGAAATTCTTCAATAAAAAGAATTATTTCACTTTATCTTCATCTAAGAGAGTCGTGCTCACTGAAAGACGTGTGTCTCTCTCTTCTTATCTTGGCTGAAGAGTATACTTTTACTCTGACTATTATCTTGGTTCAGAAACCCTATATTTTTTTGTAGCTTACTAGAGTATTTTGGTTATAACGCTATATTTTCCTCTGGCACTTGCTTTAAAATAGTATATTTTGCACTGGCAACCTTTAAATATTTTGGTTTAAAATAGTAGATTTTTTCTCTGGCAATTTTATAGTATTTTGCTTTAAAATACTATATTTGTTCTCTGGTAAAAAAGTAAATTTTTATATTTCTTTTGGAATACCTTTCCTCATTAATTTTTTTTACCCTTCTGGTACATAGAATCACCCTATCAAAACTTACCTGTTTCAAAATTTAACTGAATTTGAACATCACGTTTTGGGTGAGGTTTGTTTTGTTTGGTTTAAAATTTTGTTCATTTTTAATATTTTTTTTTTAATTATTAAAATTAACTTGTAAATTCAACTCCAGAATAGCAGATTGGATTGCTATTTATTATCTTTGTTCTTTCACTGTAACCTTCCAGTCTTTTATATAGACTGAGATTTTCATTGTATGCTATGATTTGCATCTATCTTTTGACTCTCGATTAAACTTTGAAACATAAAACTTGAGGTTCAAAGGATATCCTTCGTTCTCCCCTTTTTGTACATATATTGATTCCTATCATCTTCTTCGCATGATATATACCACGGAGGGAACCCATCTACGGAGACAGAAGGACTAGTAACCTGGGAGGTCTTACAGCACATCAATATCAGCACTGGTCCGTGAAGATCTACTAAATTCACGCCGATAAGGGGGTCTAAAACCAACTATAGAACCACCCACGACCATCTTCATCGTAACCGCTGAAACCAAGTTCCTCCTAGAACCGCTGAGACCAGCTTCAAGAAACTAGCCTTCATCTCTCTCACTCAGGAACTCCGAAGGTATACCCGTGTCACCAACAACTGGAGGAATCATATCTTGTAAATGTTCAGTTTTGATCAGACTCGAAAATATTTATTTTTATGTAATTTTTCATTCTTTTTAAGAGAAGTTCAATACTCTCTAATATTGTCCAATCATTTTAATTCCATTTGGAATAAATTTGTTGAGTTGATTTATTGCATATTTATTTGCCTTCCCATACAAGCTAGGTAACATTTATTTAATTTTATTGATCTTTGACTTTTGTCTTTAGCAAGTCTGGCGCCCAACTCTTGAACTAGTCAAGTTAATTAATGTATAATTTTTTTAGTGGCCAAATTTGATTAACTAGGAAAAGTCATTAATTGAACCTCACTCACGGCCTAACCGTATCCATCTGAGCAGCCTATCGGCAAAGTGATTTCACCTTCTTAAATTTGAATCATATAATTTAAAATCTGGGGTTCAGAAGTAAGGGGTGTTGCAACAGTTCCTCGAGGAACCCCAAATCACGCCGATTTTTCAGTCATTGGGCAAATATTGATCAAAGTATGTTTACTGCAGCTTTTATCCAAAGATAACCTCAATACATTATTCCTTGGTGTAAAATGCATATTAACTAGAAAAAAGTGTTACCGATATTCGTCATAAGCTTGGCACCCAAATATCATATTAATATGATGGTTCAATACTTCTCTTCTCCTAAGCTACACCCTCAACTACTTCCGCTCACTAGATCAATAACATAAGATTTTCCCCGTATAATCATTAGCACAATTCTAAAGCCCCAAAATAATTCAATAGAGCTGAATGTTCCAACGATTTCATTCCATGAACTCATTTAGTGAATTATTCCAATTAAACAAAATGTTATGTTAACTGGGTTATATTGAATGATGAGCAAAGGCAAACAATTGTTGGTGAAATAATATTGTATTTGATATTCGTTGCAGTGATGTTCAATTCATTCCAGAACAGTGAATTCATTATGCTATGTAATTGGTGAAAATAATATGAAATGAGTAATGAATGATTGGAAAAAACATTTCGAAAGACGAAAAATATCTCATAAAAAATGTTTCCTTTGCCGGATAGATAATTTTGAGACCTGAATTGCAGAAATTGTTTCAAGATTCATCGAAAATTCCGTGTGTTCTTACAAAGGGTGTCTGAGTCGTTACACAACTGCTGCCAGGATAAACATATCTTTTCAACTAACAATGTAGCAAAATTGAGGAAAAAAAAAGTCTGAACCTTATTTTACTACATTCGACTATTACCGAAACTCTCATGATATTGTTTCAACCTCAATTTGAACTAAAACATCTCTGTGACCGTACGGTGTGTCAGTAATTGAATCAACTGTGATGTTTTCATCTTGTCTTCCCATTATGAGAGCTGAGATAATGATCAAATGAAGTGGGACTCTTACATTTGTTTTTTTTGTAGAAGTACCCTTCCGCATTCTTTATGATGTAACCAAGATATTTCTGGATCCAAACGAGAAAAAAAAAACATGTGAAAATTTCCCAGTGAATTTGATTCCTAATGAAGGTATCCACATCTATCCAGCATGAAAATCGCTATTAAAACTAATTTTTTCTCATTTTGTTTGAGAGTGAGGGAAAAAAAACAAAATAGGGTAATTTCTCGAATTCATTGGAGGACTAGATAGCTCAGAACTAACTGAATAAAAACTTTTTAACAAAAAATTAAACCGACGAAATACGGATCTGAAAAGTAAAAAATTAAATGGACCTTCTAAGTCTCAATAACTAAGCTAATGTATGTAACTGATTTTGAGTCGGCGCCAAACAAACAAGCAAATGAATCAGGTAAGGCGTAAAATGATGGCATCGAGTTGCGCGGTGACATTCTGATAATTTTTTTGAAGTAATTTAATGTTCTTCGTTGATTGTTCGTTTGGCGCCGACTCAAAATTAGTTACTTACATTAGTTTGGGAGATTAGTTATTGAGACTAAAAAGGTTTATTTTATTTTTTACTTTTGAGTTCCGTATTTCGTCGGTTTAATTATTTGTTAAAAAGTTTTTATTCAGTTAGTTCTGAGCTATCTAGTCCTTCAATGGAGACCCATCTAAAGATCAACTCATGGGCCATCTTGGAGTTGCCATCTTCAATTTATGAATTTCAAGTTGAAACAATGATCTTCCACTAAATTCATAATCTACGACCCCAAAAAGCCCGACATACTAATTTTGAATCGAATCGGGCCATATTAACAAAACTTGTTCGCCATCTTGAATTCGTTAATTTTAATTAACAATTCATAATCTCCGACCCCAAAAACCCCCCCATACCAATTTTCATTAATAATTTTTTTGGTATCACTATATCACCATTCTACAAATTTTGGCTCTTTCCCTTTACTGGATGTAAGCGTTTTTTCCAAATAGATGTTTCTTGGTGAGAGAATGGCAGCCTCTTTCCAGGTTTGATTTTCTCATAAAAAGTTTTGTATCAATTCTATCATATGTTCACCTATAGACGATAGGAACAGTTGTAATAGTTTTAATCCAGTTATTCGTTTATTCCGATCTACCCTCAATGACCCCGTTCTGTCATCTATGTGTCCACAATCACATGAACATGATATGTCGTTAACAAAAAATATTGTTAGAATGAAATTCAAATCAGCTCAATGAATACATAAACAGGGGTTGCTCCAAAGTAATCCCACAAATTCCACCGCAGGCTTTGTTTTCCCATTTTGTCGATGTTTGAGCCCCGTATTGATCACAATGTTATTCAATATCCGAAATCTGATGAAATGGAGTGGTTTCGTACTTCGATATATTCGACACCCTTGTCATTGAAATGCCTGCACCTTGTTCAATATCAAAAACATAGTAGTGAAATGGGATAAGGTTGACACAACGGAGTTATGATGATTCTGACTGGGATACAGGAAAAAACGAAACAACGAGAAAAGAGTGTTTCAATAATATTTTAGTTACATGATATTCGAGAGTTATAGATAGCAGACTCCTAGAAAGATCAAATCCTGCTGAAAAAAAAATATGATGAATGCTAATAATGATATAATTTATCGACACAGCAGCGGAATGTGGATATTGATATCCTTTTTCATCACAATGACCCGCGTCAACCCTTTGGATCATTTCCTAATCAGATCTGAAGTATTTAAAAATGGGATGATCATGTTACTGTTACTGTAGTAATGTAGTAATGTAATGTAGTGATATTTCTTTCAGGTAATTGGATATGTCTCTGAATTTGGAAAACGGGACATTGCCCTATAATATGTTCTAGAGTGAGTTTCACTTCACAGATGTCACAAATAGGTTCATTATATCCATGTGTGAGGAGTGAAATAATTTTGTATTTTCAAAATCGTAGCAGATCGCTTTCAACTATATTATAGTCATTTTCAGTGATTACCTGCAAGTAAGTAATACCTAGATGAAATTTTATATGAAATATTTTGACATTTGGAATGATAAAGATTTTCAGGTTACTCACTAGTCAGGTTTACAAGAAGTCCATCAGAACTGTTTTTAGTTTGTATGAAATAGGTAAAAACCTCAAGTACATATAACATGTTGAAACATTTCTTAAAAAACACTCATGTGTTATAAATTGGTGTAATCTATCATTTCAAAATTATAATGCAGATGGTTTCATGGAAGTCGATGTTGAAGTGGAGAAGGAAGTATATGTTGACGTTAACATACAAGAGTGACACATGGCTCAGAACCGTAGAAACATATTAGCCAGAAAGTGGCAAACGCAGATGGCGTTCTATTCCATTTTGGAGTGAAGAAGAGAGACTCTTGAGTGAAGAAAGTGGTCTCAGAGTGGAAGTTGGCTAGGAGCAAAATGCTGGAGTGTGTCTGAAGTAAATCATCATAGAGAGAAATGATATTGAAATTATTTCATCTATTTATTGCAGACGTCTGTGAATTGGAATAAGATATCTTTTCAAATTGACTTGTGAATTCAGAAAAAAGTTATTATTTTTCAATTTTTGTTAATGTAAAGATATTCCATAAAATATAACTTAGTGTTGTTCTTTTGTCTAATTTGATGTAGACAGAAAAACAACCCTAAGTTAGACTTCATGGAAGATCTTAACATTGACAAAGAATTGAAAAAAAGTTACCTCTGTCTGAATTCACAAGTCAATTCAAATAGATCTTTCATTCCACTTCACAGACGTCAGCAATAAATAAATAAAATAATTTCATTGTCATTCAATCAAGCTCTTCTTTCTATATGATGATTCACTTCAGAAACACTCTAGCATTTTTGTCCTAGCCAGCTTCCACTCTGAGAACACTTTTTCCACTCTAGAGTCACTTCTTCACTCCAAAATGGAATAGAACGTCATCTGCATTTGCCACCTTCTGGCTAATATGTTTCTACGGTTCTAAGCCATGTGTCACTCTTGTCAAGGTCAACGTCAACATCTACTACCTTCATCACTTCAACATTGACTTCCATGAAACCGTATGGAATATAGTTTAAAAATAATGGATTACACCAATTTATAACACATGAGTGTTTTAAAAAAAATGTTTTAAAATGTTATATATACTTGAGGTTTTCACCTATTTTATACAAAGTGGAAACAGTTTTGATGGACTCCTTGTGAACTTGACGAGTGAGTAACTTGAATATTTTTATCATTCAAAATGTCAAAATATTTCATATGAAAATTCATCTAGGTAAGACTTCCTTGCGGGTAAGCACTGAAGATGACTATTATAGTCGAAAATATTGTGTTTATGAGTTTAACGAAGGGAAATTACAATCAATATTATGAAAGGATACTAAACTCCCTCCATAATATTTATTGTAATTTCCACTTTCCACTCATCATGATGAACAGTACTTAAAACGGTGTACATGGAAGTGAAATATCAGCTGGTATTTCGGCTCATGGACATTACGAGAATCCAGTCGTTTGCAGAAAAAACCTATTTTTCTTACGAAGATTGAAAAATAGTTTGGCAATGTGGTTTTATTGAAGTCCTCTATTTTCCAGTATAATTGCATTACTAACTTGGTTTGATCTGACCTCAATTCATGGTATGTTCATATGAAACCAGAAGGTCGTTAAAGTACTCATGCTGATACTCAAGATAGCCATATTATTTTTCCACGAGAAATTTTGCCGTGTATATAATATTTTACTCCCAGTGCGTGGACACCATTATGGAGTCCCTATAACGCCGTAATGATATTGCCGGAAGACCAGTATGGTAAAACAATTGACTCAGGAACCAAAAACAAAGATGCTCTGACACAAATACACTTCAATTTTCAGAGCCGATGTAACATACCTTTCTGAAATGAATATGATCGAAATCATTATGATGAATTATTTGGATTCAGGGGCAGGTGTTTCTTCGCGCTGTCACAATAAACAATGCATATATTTCTCTTCGGATTCTGGAAAAAGGTAGTGGAAAATACCCCCCCTTACAGGGTTGAGTGACCGGAATATTGATTGATGAGGCCACCGAAAATAAATTTCTAGGCAAGAATTAGTCGCGAATTATAAAAAAAGGAAGGGGTTTTTTCCACTCTTCAGTCTCACCAAGGAAAACACAAAAATGTGTTCGAATCAAAGTTGTTGAGGAACATGGGAAGAGAAACTGAGACGGAAGTGGGGATCCTATTTGAATTTTCATCAGAACATCTCAACTTTTATTATGTGTTCCTTTTTCATGAACTCTGATTGATATGTACTTTGGGGTTTGAGATATAACTTTATATTTTTTCTACGTTCATGCGAAAAACTAAACTTTATTGAACTATATTCAGTGAAAAAAGTGGTTCTTCATGGCACTGTGCAATGAAATGTTTATTGCACTCATTTGTCATTCTACGTCTGTCATTTGTGATCATGACAAACATAGACGTCAAATCGAGGCAATTTTCAGACTATTTTCTGTGATATTGCATATTTTATATTATTTTTAATCATATTTGTTACATATTGGATTACGAAATTACAAAAACATGCAATTTATTGAAAATAAAATTGATTATTCATGAATATCAATAGAATTACAACGCTTTCCATTTTATGCAAAAATATTTTTCGTTTTTGCATGAACGTAGGAAGAATATTGTATGCAACGGCGTGTTGTCCATCTCGGCCTGGCGGACTCGTCGGACAACTTTACGTCGAGGGCAATAAACACTTATTTTGTGAACTTGTTGCATAAATAACTATCATCCCACGCATAGGTTCATCCTTCTGTGGGATTCCCATATTTATTCACCGTCATATTCTGAATGTACTTAGTTCTATTTTGTATTATAAATAATGCTAAATAAATATTATTATATATACATATATATATATATATATATATATATATATATATATATATATATATATATATATATATATATATATATATATATATATATATGTATTGTTATGTTATGTTATGCCAGTTGTAAATGTTAAAAGACGAAAAACCCACAAAAAGATCAATTACTAGATGGTTAATGGTTTCAAGAGTTTGTTTGTGAATAACTTTTGAAATTCTATGTATATTGTGAGCCTAGTAGAATATGGATAGATAAAAATGTCAAATTATTATAAAACAATCAATTTCATACACTGTCAAAATTATTATAACTCATAATTGCTCAAAAGACAATAAAAAGTCTGAATTTACAAAATTTTCAGGAATAAACAGTAATCAACACATTCATAAATTTGAAACATACAGTATATGAAACTGTAGCTAACAAAAAGTAGCCAATGATAGAACAGCAAATGTCTTTATAAAAATAGCCAATCAGGGAATAGATGGTCAGGTGTAAAATTGGAAATTGTGGGAGAGTAGCAATGAGATGGTATCAGAAGCAATTATTATTGAAATTTGTAAATAATGATAAGAGTGGAAAAATAATTGTATATATAAATTATGCAATATAAATATAAACAGTGAACAGTGACAATTTAGTGCACCAATTCAAAAATTCAAATGAAAAAACAAGGAGAAAAAGAGGTATCTAGGCGATAGAAAAAAAAAGCTTCGAGGAGATCGAAGATAAATTTCCAAGCGGATGCCACGCAAAAATTTTACTGAAAGAAAATTGGAATAATCCCATCATTTGGTAAACAAAACCAATATTACCTTAATGATAACATATCCACGGATCCAAATGCTGATTTCCACATCTATATAGTTCCTGATTCATGATATTGCAGTCCTGACAGCGATTGGAGAGAGGAGACATCCTGTTCCATGGTATAATTAGAACACCAATAGTTCCAACCGGGTATAAAACTTTAATAGTGCTCTTCCGGTCCTGAACTATTTTACCAATAACGAATTTCACATTCGAAGAACTTTATGTCACTCTATTTCGAACAATAACAGAAAACTTCACTCTCACGGAAAAAGTGAGGTTCTGTTTATCTATTCATGATCTGATTTATTATTCCATCCGTGAATATTTGTTTGATTCCCCCCAGTATAAGTTATTTCTCGTAGGCCAGGTATTTTAAGTCTTCCTGAATAAAGGAGATAATTGCTTCATGATATTTTGTTGTTTGTTTTCTCACAGTGATCAATAACATACCAAAGACCATTCAATAAACTGAAGTTAGCCAGCAGTGGCAAGTGGCTCTATTGCTTTGAACCGGCCACCTTGAGATAAGGGCGTACCAACTGTAGTTTAGCCGTGGTGAGGAGAATAATAATTGTTGGTAGCGTGACGAAAGAACAGTGACATTCGCTGGCAATTATTATTACAGCATACAATACAGGGGCAAAAATATTACAATAATATATTTAAAAAAATTCATCATAATATTACAAGTGGCGCCCAACGCGGTGCAAAAAATATATTAATAATAATAATAATAACAGAATTCAATTATAAAATTCAATTTGATATATTATTCAATTCATCATAATATAACAAGTGGCGCACAAAACGTGGGGCGAGTAAAGGCAATATCATTTCATAATATTTATCTGGGGGAAAAAGGCAAAGTAAGGGCAATATATTATTCCTTAATAACACTGGGTGAACATTAGCAATTGGCATTTGAACGTGTAAGGCTAGATATTGGTGAATAAAATGGATTTGAGAGATGGTAAGAAAGTTGGTTTGGGAGAAGGTGCTAAAGGTAGAGAGAGGGGTGATCAGGAACAAGGAGAGAGTAGTAAAGTGAGAAAGAGAAAAAAAAGAAAAGAAGAAAAATGTTAATGTTAAAAAAAATTAAGAAAAAAAAAAAAAAAGAAAAAAATAAAATTCAAGGGATAGATATGCAAAAAACAAAAGATAGTAATAATTTATTAGAAAAAGATGACAAACAGATACAAAATATAAAAATGAATTTTGATCTCAAAAATAATGAGTTTATAGATAATATAAATAGAAAATAAAATTTAAAAAAAAAAAGGAAACGAAAATCATAAAGTAATAATAATGAAAATAAATGACATGAACGTGGCTAACAAAAATCTTGAGTTGAAAAAAGGGAACATAAATAAAAAGATAATTATAATAAAAATGATTGTCATGTACGTGGCTAACAAAACATTCGAGTTGGAAAAAGGAAAAATGAATAAAAAAATAATAGTAATGCAAATCAATGACATATACAGGGCGAATATAATTTTTGAAATGGAAGTAATACAAATAATGGAATAACAATAATAATAGATAGTAAAATGTTAAATATAAAAATAGGAAAGAAGTTGAATAAATTTTCCTTTCAAAAACAAGAAAAAGTTGAATTTATGAAAATGAAAATAGTTGAAAATTTTTACAGAAAATTTCAATTGAAAAATTTTGAAATAAAAAATAAGCTTGCAGTTACAAAACAAGCAAGATTCCATAGAAGGAGAGACAATAATAAAAAGAAATTAGGGAATAATAAATTGTAGGCTAACAAATTTGATAGGAAAAAAAAAAAAGGAAAAAAGTTAAAAAAAATAATTTGATAGATAGGTAGGATTTCAGAAACATTTGAATGAAATAAAATGAGTTGAAAAACAAATGTAAAAAAAAAATATCAATGAGAGAAAATATTGAAGGAAACAAAAACAACACAATTAGTGAATATTTAGAAAGAAAACAATAATATTGAATAACAATAAAATACTGAAAAACAGAAAAGTTGATAAAAATTTTGGGGTTTTTATGAATAATGTGAATTTTGAAGAAAAATTGAAAGAAATAATGAAAAAATATTTTATGTATAAAATGAATGTATGTGAGGAATGAAAGTGGGTATGATAATAATAATAATACTAAAGAAGTATATTATAATAAATATGATGATGATGATGATAAAGGTATATTGATAAATAATATGAAGGTATATTAATAATTAAAATGAAGGTATATTAATGAATTATAAATGAATATAATATGTTAATTATGTATGAATAATGAAAAAGCGAAAGAGTATATGCACAAAATAGTAAATGATATAAGAGATTCAGATAAATAAAATATCCAATTCAATATGAATTCAAAGAACAACTGAAGGAAAAGATAGGAAAAATGATAAATCAGTATAATTGAAAGAGTACCAGTAATTGTAAAATTGATAATTGAAAATAATATCAGTATAAATATAAAATGAAAGTGAGATGATAAAAATGAAATATAAAATGTCATATATGATGATATCTTGAAAAGTTTTCTCTTTTGATCTGAAAACAAGTCCATAGTCGAATTTTTCTGGAACAACAAAACGTAGTATTAGTAGTTGTAAATAATCGTTGTTGTTGAAGAACTTGTTTTTCGGGAAATCCAGTTAAGAAGTTTTCTGAAATGAGAAAAATATAGTATTAGTCAAAGTAAAGTTAATAGATATAAATAAAGAAATTGATATTCAAAATTTTCTAACCAGTATTGTGAATTTTAAAAGACGAAAAACCCACAAAAAGAATAATTACTAGATGGTTAATGGTTTCAAGAGTTTATTTGTGAATAACTTTTGAAATTCTATGTATATTGTGAGCCTAGGTAGAATATGAATAGATAAAAATGTCAAATTACTATAAAACAATCAATTTCATACACTGTCAAAATTATTATAACTCATAATTGCTCAAAAGACAATAAAAAGTCTAAATTTACAAAATTTTCAGGAATTAACAGTAATCAACACATTTATAAATTTGAAACATATAGTATATGAAACTGTAGCTGACAAAAAGTAGCCAATGATACAACAGCAAATGTCTTCTTAAAAATAGCCAATCAGGGAATAGATGGTCAGGTGTAGAATTGGAAATTGTGGGAGAGTAGCAATGAGATGGTATCAGAAGCAATTATTATTGAAATTTGTGAATAATGATAAGAGTGGAAGAATAATTGTATTATATAAATTATGCAATATAAATATAAACAGTGAAAAGTGACAATTTAGTGCACCAATTCAAAAATTCAAATGAAAAAACAAGGAGAAAAAGAGGTATCTAGGCGATAGGAAAAAAAAGCTTCGAGGAGATCGAAAATGAATTTCCAAGCGGATGCCAAGCAAAAAATTTTACCGAAAGAAAATTGGAATAATCCCATCATTTGGTAAACAAAACCAATATTACCTAATGATAACATATCCACTGGATCAAATGTGATTTCGCATCTATATAGTTCCTGATCATGATATTGCAGTATGACGCATTGGAGAGAGAGACATCAGTTATGGTATAATTAGAAACAACAGTTCCAAGTATAAAATCAAAAGTGGTAACTATTTCACAATAATGAATTTACATCGAAGAACTTATGTCACTTATTTTGAACAATAACAGAAACTTCACTCTCACGGAAAAAAGTGAGGTTCTGTTTATCATATGATCTGATTTATTATTTTATCCGTGAATATTTGTTTGATTCACCCTAGTATAAGTTATTTCTCGTAGGCCAGGTATTTTAAGTCTTCCTGAATAAAGAAGATAATTGCTTCATGATATTTTGTTGTTTGTTTTCTCACAGTGATCAATAACATACCAAAGACCATTCAATAAACTGAAGTTAGCCAGCAGTAGCAAGTGGCTCTATTGCTTCGAACCGGCCACCTTGAGATAAGGGTGTACCAACTGTAGTTTAGCCGTGGTGAGGAAAATAATAATTGTTGGTAGGTGTGAGAGAAACAGTGACGTTCGCTGGCAATTATTATTACAGCATACAATACAGAGGCAAAAATATTACAATATTATATTTAAAAAAATTCATCATTATATAAAAATATATATATATATATATATATATATATATATATATATATATATAAATGTATATATATATATATATATTGACAAAACTAGGAATATTGGGGTAAGCAGCAATGAAAGTTCATTAAGGTTCTGAACTTTCGGAAATGTTCATGTCCATCATCAGGGAAACTACAATAGATGAAAATACCAATAGTAATACATATTCAAGTGAGAAATTTTATGCTACTTACAACTTTGTTGAGGTTGATTTCAATGATGTTGAACATATTCATGTTACATAGCGACACAGAAGAAAATCGTAGATCAAGGAATAAAACGGAGTTGAAACTAAATACAACCACATTGATATTGTTTAAAATGATACTGTGCGGCTTTTAATAGTCCTCCCTCCCCTTTTGAACGGTTCTACGTAGAACAATGATGAAAAACAATTAATTGAATGATATCACCGATACTTCTTTTTGAAATGGAAGACATTGTGATTGCTTGATAGATGGCGCGGGGGAAACATCAATTCGAAAATTTCAAAATAGCATAAGGAGTCAAGTGGCACATCGTTGAAAAGATAATTTAATTCTCTCTCCAACCATCCTATTTTTTATTAATTGCGTTAGAATGTTTTTTCACAATAGGCATTTGAAATGTCAAATATAAGTGCGGATCTTAACTTTTGAACGGTTCGATGTGAAACAATGAGACATGAAATTCATTATATGGTATTACCGGTCCTACTTTCAGAGAGAAAATACATTCCAATTACTTGTTAGAGGGGCGCTTGGAGCACATCTAATTTTGAAAGGCATAGAGGTCGATTTGCACATCATTGAATGGGTGAAACAATATTTCTTTCAAATATGTTTGTTTCACGGAATCACAATTGCAACAAAGGCTCTCAATGGCCTCTCCTCCTTTCACAACTCACTGTCAATTTTTGAACGTTTTGATATAGAACAATGGGAACAAAACTATTTTGAATGATATCACCGTTACAACTCTTTGAAATAGAAGACATTGTGATTGCTCGATAGCGTGGGGGGTCAAACGGCACATCCTTGAAAATATAATTCAATTCAACCATGCTCTTTCTTTTAATTTTAATATGCATTTGAAATTTTGTGATACTTGACATTTCAAATGCATATTGTGAAGAAATATATTAACGAAATTGGAGAAAAACGAGATTGTTGAAAGGAGAATTAAGTTATCTTATCGACGATGTGCCACTTGACCCCACATGCTCTTTTGAAATTTTTGAGTTGATGGGTCCCCCCGCGCCATCTATCGGGCAATCACAATGTCTTTCGTTTTCAAAACAAGTGTCGGGGATATCATTCAATATTGTTTTTACACTATTCTACGTCGAACCGTTCGAAAGTTAACATGGGAGTGGGGACTATTAAACGCCGCACTGTGCTTCAATTATATTCCATTCTATTATTCGTCTTGGATAAGCTTCCTTTCGGCGCTATACTGCAGCACTCCCCCTCTTATGTAATCATTACATAATCATATAATCAGGGTTACATCGTTTGAACATAGTATTCTTGTTCGAGGCAATCCTCTTTTCTAAATGATTTTTACTTCGCTCACAGTTACTGTTTATGCAATGCCCGTTATTTCAAACGGCAGATGTCACACATATAAATCGTTATTTTTGTAGTGCAGTTATATCGAACCGCGGACATTCACACACATAAATCACTATTTTTGCAATGCACGTTATATCGAACAGCGGATTCTCACAACGGACAACGGTCACCCACTTGGCATCCACGTGCCTTCATTTAGAGCAGCTCTCATCCTACATCTGCTCTCTGCCACGTCGTAACCGGAAGTGCCGCAATGCCAACTGTTATATTAGTACCAATTGCTGTTACCAGGTGGCGGTAATGTTGAAGAAAACTTCTATCTGATATTACATTGTTGTCAATTCTGATTGATACCCAAAGACAATGAATAAGAGTAGATCTCACTCAAATGTTTTTTCATACGATTGTTTTCTTGGGAGATGTGAGTAATTTCTAAGAATGTTCTCCTAGATCTATGTGACTCTGTGGCGAGCACTTTCACTGAATCGTAATTCATCTGGTGGTCAAATTTATCCACATGTTCTGCCAGAGCACATCTTTCAGGATGCAATCTGCTGATACATTTTTCTGTTTGATAATGATCTTTGCGATTGACCAATATATTGTTTGTTACAACCATGCCAAGGAATACTATAAATAACATTTGATATTGAAAGTGATGGACTTTTATCTTCAACTTTGGAATACATTGATCTGATGCTTTATATGATATTTTGATTTTTTCAGGGTTGTTAAATAATTTGGAGAGTTTAGGAGTGATCTCTCTTAGATATGGTAATGAAGTTGTAAAAGGGTGAGTTGTTTGATACAATGTTCGAATTATCACTGTTCGAGGCTGGAACTCCTAAGTGAGATGGATTATTACTTATAATATAATTGAGTTACGTTTTTGGATAGGAATTTTCTAGGAAAAGAATCAAGGGATTGCTTGAATTTTGTTAATGGAAATTAGGATCTGAGATTTTCAGTATTCTCAATTCCATTTGTTTACTTTCATATACTGTTTGTGATATGAGTGTTAATCGAAATATCGGCCCGAGCTGCTCGGTTTCCCATATCAATATACCAGTAGCTTGTTTTCTGTTGGCCTGGTATCAAGAATAGGTACGGAATAATCGCTGTTTCCAGTTTCAACTGTGAACTGCTTTTAAGATTGTAGCTATTGAATGAACTGAGAATCTAATCAACACCGTAATTCTGTACTGCTATTTCAATATCATAAATTTAATTTTTTAATGAATTTTAGATTGAAAGATAGAACTGGATAACATTGTCCAACAAATCATCCATAACGTACGCTGCTGAAATGGGTGAAATGGAAGCATTGGAATACCAAAAGTTTGCCTAAAAATTTTACTTTTGAAAAACAAAATTTCAATAACTTCTCTTCGTTATTGCAACAATAAATACCCATACGATCCCAATTTTTGTGAATTCAAACATCCAAATAGACATTGGTGAAAAGGGATACGACATCTTAACTTGCCATAACATAATTGTCTAGAAATGTTGAATTGTTAAATTTATAAGTGACTTCGAAAGAGTCTTTCATATAATATTCATTGTCGAAGTCGTATGCGTTAGTTGAAATTTCTATCAAAAAGTAGAGGCTCCTATAGAAGCCACTATAGGTCTGATTGGAAGGGTGGGCTAATTATTCTTGGGTGGAAAATATAATTTTGGAGAAAAACCATTATAGCAAGTGAGGCTCTTCCTCAAAAATCCATCAATTTGGTTTGTTTCATATATGACTTTGATTAATTCATTGATTTTTTTCCGAATGGCTGATGTCATTGGATAGGTTAAGATATTGATCCTTGTCCATTGTGACTGTTACATTGCCTTCGTCTGATTGTGTGAAAATCAAATTAGAATTTTCTTTCATGAATTTCTTGGATTTGAAGAAAAGAGTTCGTAGTCTTGACTTATGGTTAGAATGTGGTTTGTTATAATATTAGTTGCTCTTGCTGAGGTGATATTTCTTTAAAGAGGTTCAGTGATAATGAAAATGATGTAGTCTTCATTTGATAAGATATTCTCTATCCATATATCTTCTATTATTATTGGTTCTATACTAAATTCAGAGCCTAAGTCTAAAGATCGAGACACGTCCTAAGGGATGGGAGATATTTTTTATCCAATATGGTTTGGTTTTCAATTTGGTTCCGAGTTGATTGTCGTTTACATTTTTTATTTTTGCAACATCTTTCAATTTTACTTCATGAAAAAGTTTATTGTATGAAATTTGTTGTTTGCTGGCCAAATTTTGAAAAGTTAATTCATTTTGAGAAAGAATAATGTCTTTTTTGATGTCACTAGAGAACATTCGAATTAATTAATCAAGTTATAATTTGAAGAAATCTCAATATTCAATAATTTTGTTCCTAACTTGTTATTTTTCCTCACATTGGAGTGTGTTTCTTGTCTGACGAGTAGGTTTTCTATTGGCCCTATCGAAGAGAGGCGGGATCCCTGATTTCCTACAATGTAACAGGAAGCATCGTCTAGCATACTCTCTTGCGAGTTTCATCTTAGTTTCAGACCAAGATTCAGAGTTCATCACCGCTTCATCACCGTCATCTTGATGTTGTGATAGAACCCCATATGTGTTGTAAGTGGGTGGGTAGTATTTGCTGAATAGTTAGGTACATAACTGGGGATATTGGAAACTAGGGATTATTCCTAACAGGTATATATATATATATATATATATATATATATATATATATATATATATATATATATATATATATATATATATATATATATATATATATATATATATATATATATATATATATATATATATATATATATCAAAGATAGGGGCAGTTTCTTGGAGGTTGGTTCTGTTCGAAATAAAATTGAAACGAGTATGAAACCAACCCGAAAAAAAAAAGAATTCCTATCCATATAAAGAAGAAGACAAACTCCCTGAACGGCAAGACCAACATTGAACAACTGAGCAATTTATACCATGATATCGTTTGACATGTCTATTATCTTGTTTCGATAAACAATGTTTCCTCATCCCAAACATTCCGAAATGAATCACTTTCCAATAAAAACAACTTGAATACATCATGAACATCAAAATATTACGACCAAAACACGAAACGAACGAACCAAACGGAAGAACATATCATACACATTATGACAAAACTAACAAACTACCCTCCATTTTGCTCAAATCAGAACTAGCGTCTATTGGCACATCGTAGCTCTGAAAATAAAACTTCTCATTCAACCTACAATCCTACATAAAACAATATGTGTGAAATGAAAACACCGGTAGACCAGTTTGATATCAATATCTAGCTGTTGGAAGCTGTTTTTCAAGGTAACACACCCACGTATATCTTTACATAACCTCGATAAATAAGAACTATTTTTTTCTTTTGTAGACTTGAAAAAGTCTGGAGGCCTCCAATAGAAATGTTGTCACATTAAAACAGCTCCCATACTCGTTATGATTTTATTTCAAACGAAACCAACCCCCAAGAAACTGCTTCTATCTTATATATATATATATATATATATATATATATATATATATATATATATATATATATATATCAATTTCCATATATATATATAGGGAAATTAATTTCATGACAGGTGTTATTCAAAATTTTTTTTTTAATTTGATAATGTTTATTATTTATAAACTTCAGAATAATATCATTAACAACTATACATGAAAATATTAAGAATTAGTCATAAAGAGTGACATTAGAAGTTTCTTCCATGAAGGAAACATTTTTAAGACAGTGTCAATTGACTTTTTACAAATTGACTTTTTACAAATTGACTTTTTACAAAAAAAGTCAATTGACACTGTCTTAAAAAAAAATCCTTCATGAAAGAAACTTCTAATGTCACTCTTAATGACTAATTTTTAATATTTTCATGTTAGTAAGTATAGTTGTTAATGATATTATTCTGTTATTAATCACTCATATTGTAGAGAAGTCTTGATAAAGATAATAAACATTATCGAAAGCTTGACTGAAGAAACGAAGAACATTCATTGAATCGAACATACCTGACTGCTTCCCAAATAAAATTCATATTTCCCTTGATATTTCACAGTCAATAAATATATATATATATATATATATATATATATATATATATATATATTGTTGTGATAGGCTCTTCATTATATTTATATTTGTTATTTGTTATTGGCTAATCGTTATTACAATAATGATTGTTATTGTACTTATTTTTTTTTACCACCAGTCATAAGATATTTGTTATAGTAAATTTGTTGTTTCAGTGATTTCCTTTTTTATTCAATAATTCTGAGAATAAATACCTATCATAACAGTAATGAAACACCGGCTATGTTGTCTTACCCCTTTTCAACACTCTTTTCACCTTATCCCCGCTCAGTCGGTACGCCTATGGAGTATGAGTCATCTCTATTCTCATGGCAGAATTCGGTAGTGCCAACTTGGTGCGCTGCTTGATGTCGAAAGTGCTATTTTGTGAAAAGATTATGATTAGGTGCTCAATAGATAAACAAATAATGCAGAAAAGTTGTCAAATAGTTATTTTTATTGGAGTAAATCCCTGAAATTGACATACTCTGCGAAATCTGACTCATCTTACTCAGAACTGTGATGACAAACGTGTTAATGTGTGATGAATTAATTGGTAAATGAACGTTTGAATGTTATGAAAAGTCTGTGAGCATAGAAAAAACCAACAAAAGTTCAAAGGAATGGACACAAGTGATCAAATAACCAATAGAAGTGTCTGGACCTGATACGTTGCACTTTATTCAGTTCTGCTTTTGAAATACCTGCTTCCCTTCCTTTGTGGTGTTCTCCTGCTTCTTGAAAGTGTTCGTGTTCACTGGACAAGTACAGCTACACTGCAGAAAGGCCCCTATTTGTTCCTGGCAATGGCATGGACTGGACTTTCGTCTTAATGAGGTGAATGGCTTTTTCTTGTTTGTTTATTTTTCCATTCGTATCTGATTTGGTTGTATAACGTTCAAAGATAGTTTTTTTGTTTTTTTTTCATATTTTGTTATAATTTTTCTTCCATAATTGGTTCGTGGTTTCGTTTTTGCATCAATTTTCCATCTCCTCCAAACTTGTTACATTTTCTATTGGCAACACACATTTTTCACAAATTTAAAGTTTATACCCAATTTCTATATCACTGTTTGTTATTCCAACTTATTCTATTGATTCTATTCAGAATTTATAATTCTAGATCTTATATTATATGTAAAAATTTGGTTAAAATTCATATTTGACATTTTTCTGTTTTCATAAATTTTATATCTTATTATTTTCCCCACATTGTTTTTGACATCTCGCTGTTGGGTTTCCTCCTGATATGATTCACCATACAGGATGTTCCAGCTTCAACACCATTTCATCTACTTGAGATCCAAAGGTTTTTCATGAGTTCAAATTTCCATATTATTTTTATTGTTTGTGCAAATTGAATGTATTATTGGTAACATACTTATGACAATAGAGATACTTCAGGCCTGACTTTTTGATACATATTCGTTGACTAGGATATGTTATAAGATTCTGGAACTGTAAAAAGTATAGAAAAAATATAGCGTGAACCACGATAACTCAAATAACTAATATTAATGATGAATTTTCAGTTTTAGTATTTTATAGACATTACCTTACATAGCAATATATATGTATATCTATAGAAGACATTAATTTTTGCCAAAACAGTCAGTGAAATTATTAATAATAAATATGGCATTTCCATCGCACTCTATGGTGAGCGAGCAGAGTATAAGAGAATTGCTGGATCTATAAACAAAGTATATACTACAATAAAATCTAACTTGATTGGAAGGGGTCATAACTATGATTCTAACTTTTTTCAAATTCTGTCACAAATTACCAAACATCTGCTCTCGCTCAGACCTTCACGCTTTCACAGTTGCGAATTGGGTATCAGTCGCTCCGTGAATAAGTTGAACAGAGTGGAGTTACAAAGTGAAGGATGGATGGGGACGAATAGCTCTCACAATCTGGATCCACTCGAAAATTTACACAGCCCCTCCCAAGTTGACACCCAAAACTTCTCAATGCTCAAGTGGAGGACCGTTCGGAATTCGAAGCACATTCCACGAAATTTCTATTGGAGAATGTTGGAACTGTTCTGTTCTGGAATGTGGGAACTGGGCCGTTAACGTGACAAAAATTCACCTCGTATCCTATACTTGAGAATGTTTGGGAAAAGAGAAGTTTATTTGTCTTATTATCATATATGTACATTGACCTATAACTTCCTCTGTGATAACTGTCTAAAACGAAGCTATCGTACTAGGTGCGGAATGAAAATGAACTTTGAGTATAGAATTATTCAAGGAAATATGTTATGGACTTGACACCATTTTTGGAATATTCTTTCCTGAAATGAGTAGAATTCATATGCAGTTCTCAAAGCACTATTGCTGAAGTAAATAATCTACCTGGCAGGAAATTCTAGATTCATCCAGTTCTGCTGTTCAATGTGATGGTGATATGCAATCAACTTGAAACATTTGGATCAGTGGATATAAAAGTCTGCAATTTTCACATTGACATTTATTCACATAGATAAGAACTCTGGGAGTTATGACATCAAAAGTTCCCAAAATTGGAGAGGGTTCATTTGCTTTCATGGATTTATAGAAATCCGATTGTCCGTGAATTCGAGAGAGATTCCACAAACTATCACGGTCGGATGGAAAACTCTAACCTGACATATAAGGCATGTTCGTTTGTAACAGATTAACTGCTCTTGATCATTCCATCTCAGGAAGAAGATAGTTATGTTTGGCAAAGGAACGAATACGTCAAGCAAAAGCATCTGGATACATGAAAGAATAAAAGAGGGCAAACAAAAACTCATGAATTCATTGAAGAGCATCCACAGTAATTCACAGCTATCCTGCATTGTTATAAACAACTCACATGGAAGTTGTTGGGTCTGAGAAGCATCAAATAATATTTTTTTTTAATATTGGTACGAAAATGATTTTAACTTTTCTATAACGGACAATTTGAAAGTACATTTCCGATTTGTCACATCTTCGAATTCGAATGAAGTATTAACAGATAGTTTTCCGGCCATTCGCCATGAATGAAAGCCTGATTGCGGCCTTGGATAAACACGTAACAAAAATCTCAGGAATTAACACTGGGATCCAGGACCAAACAATTGAATTCAAAAAGAACGTCGAGACCTTCCAGAGGAAGATGGTGACCTAGTGACTGAGGAAGCATGAAAATGAACCAATAGAAAAATTTGTGATCGATTTGATCACGCAAATCCCTCCATTCCGAAATCACGAGAAGAAAAAGAACTCCTGAGGAACATCGAGTCTAATATGACCTACGAAAATTACCAAGCAATCAAAGAAGACAAATGGAATGAAAAAGTGTATCAAACACCATGATCGGCAATCAACTAGTAGATGAGGGCACGACCACAAATGTAGTCTCAGTAAAGTCCCCAGATATGCCATATAGACGAATTCCAGGGAACTATGAAAGGGACAAGTTCTCACAACTGGAATATCTGAATGAAGACGAATAGTATCTGAAACCGACCACAAAAATGAAAAGAAGACTCGTAGCATTACCAAAAGATGTCATCAGAATACAACACAGTGACACCAAGGAAGATGTCTGAGAAAAACACATGTTGATAAAAGAAGGAAACGAAAAAACGACCTGATCTTATAAATGAAAAAAAAACAAAGTACGCACAATGGCTCATTCATATTGGAGGCAAAGGACATCTCACCAAGATAGAGAGCCACATATTGCGTATTGAGGAAGATATAATCTTCAAAGACCTTCTTACCACGGTCAGAGCATAATTTGCAAATAACGACTCTGCAGAATCCATAAGGAGCATACAAAATACCAAGGAAAGAAAACTACTCCCGACACTAGACAAAAACCCTGGAGCACTGGAAAATATAAGACGTTCGTTCGTTTCCTCGTGAAAGTAACGACCTCCGTTTTATTGGGATAAAGCTTGATTTCATTTTCCCCCAAATATGATATGGCTAACCGATCCGGATGAATATGGAGCTGCCTGGCGGCCACTCCGCTCTGGAACGAAAGGGCGTAGATCGCGGTGTCATTTGCCGTACTTGTCCGAGCGAAGGTCGGAAACACTGGTATACAGGAAATATAAAATCGGTGACAGCGAAGACACCTGTCGGGCTCCCGCTCCGTCTGTATGATCTGGCAAACTCGTGACATTCACTCTGAAAGTTCACCTCGTCAGGTATGATTCTTATGTTTTGAGGGGGGAGGAACGCATGTTTGCGATCAACCCTTCCGTCCAGACCGTGTTGAACGATTTTTGCGTTCCAACAGGACCATAACCGTGTTGTGACCTGTTCCAAACCAAAATTGCTCACGCGGGATGATTTTACGCTCTTCCTTGGAATCCAGAACACGTTTTGGGATGATTCTATCCACCACCTCAGCCACCACACCCTGTAGCTTTCTAGGTGGTTCTTCTTTTTTTCAGTTTTCAACAAGGGAATAATTTCAGCTCTCTTCAGACAGTCCGGATATGATTGCCACTCAAGGACTGCGTTAATTAAGGTTATCAGTTGGGCGGGCGATTTGTTCGGGAGGTTTTTTATATGAACGGTGTCCAACTTGTCGAACCCCGGTGCTCTATTTCTGGGTAGTTTCTTGATGACCTGAAAAATTCTCCGTAGTTTCTAAGGACTTTCTGGAGCTCTGAGGGTACCATTCTTATTGCAAGGATTCCCCTCAGCAATATTTGTGACTCTAGTGTGCACGTCTGTGGTATCAGGATCTATGACATGAACATAGCTGAAGTATTCTCCAAACAAATTGGTTTTTTCAGCCGGTTCTGCCACCGAACACCCGAGCCCAGTCACTATGGTCGGGACTGGTTCCTTTTCCCTCGGAAGTCTTTCAGCCATGTCCCATATGAATGGTCCCGGACGTCGAGGTTTTCAAGCTTGCGATTCCACTTCCTGTTGGTATTCGAGTTTATGAGGTCAGTAATTTTTGAACCAAGTCCCATGGGATTACTCGCTGTGTGCTATCACTTCTAATCACAGTTTTTTTGTTCGATCAATTCTTTATCATGGTGTGGAATCGCAAACTTGTCGCCCCACATGGTTATTTTCCTGGTTGTCTTGTCTCTAGCCCTTCAGATTGCTCTAATAAGATTTCTAGTTTCGTGGTTTATTTTCTCTTTTTGAATTTGTGAGTTGAGGACTGTTATTCTATTGGGGATGCTCTGTATTCCCTCCAGTAAGTGCTGGAATAATTGTATCTTGTCTTTTCGATATTGGCATATATTTTTTGGTTCAGTTTAAACGTTACAAGAACATGGTCCGATGTTGGTTCACTGAGTTCCTCTTATTCGCTCAATTCAGTTATGTTTTTATAGATAACCAGAATACCTCAGCAATGTTGTGCCATTAGCACTTGTTTTTGTTGGACTACCGTTCCATTCATTATTTCTCGCATTGAAATCACTTGCCAGTATCACCCTGTCGGCAATACTAAACAGACTGTGTGAGTCTTGAGCTGAGAATTCATTTTTGGGGGCACTGTATATGGAAAGAACACATCTACCGTCACTGATTTTTATCCCGACATGTTCAATGTTTGAATTTTGATAATGTATTTCTGTGAATGGAAGTTTGTTTTTAATCAGGATCGCTATACCCCCAGTGGCCTTCGCCCCCTCTCGTCTGTCGGCCCTGATAAATCCCCCGAATTTTGAATTATTATCTTGTCGGAGATTTGACCAGCCACCAGTGCCCCTACTCCACTGTAGTTCGCAGCCATCCTAAGATTATCCCGGTGAAGTTGGGACCGAACATGGTCATCGTGAACTATTTTCTCATTAGATGTAAGATAAAACTTTTTCAATCACCAGTTGATCAGAAAACATAACGCTTCGCGATGGAAATATGACGTGACGTTATTTGAAATCATCGGTGTGTATTGAAGTTAATACATAATGGAGAACGATGCGATATATTGATATGATTGTTTGTTGGCCAATGTACGTCTTCTGACAGTATTTGTTGGATATTAACATTGAATTAGAACCAGTAACAGTAGAATCACAAACGATTACCTGTAAACCTGTTACAAAATTTCTTGGATTGCATATTGACAGCAGCTTGAAGTTTGGAACTCATAACATCTCTCAGAAAAAAGTTATCTTCAGGTTGTTATATTATTAATATTATCTTCCGCGAACTTGGAATTCCAGCCTCACTCACTGCCTACTACTCATTTTTTGAATCCCACTCACGGTTTGGAATTCCATTCTGGGGTACTTGCAGTCAGGGTCTCTTGCAAAGTATATTCGTATTACAGAAACAAGCTCTGCGAGTTATATTTAAAGTTAAGATACGAGAATCATGTAGGCCTATTTTTCCCGGATACAGAATATTAACCCTATTTGAATAATTCATTCTAGAGAAAGTCTGTTTATTACATAAATACAGAGATAGGTTCGTGAATGCCCGTGTAGAAAGGCACACTCGTCAGGAGAAGAAACTTGTTCTTCCGTTTCCAACTTCCACCCTGATGAAACAATCCTTGATTTACAGAAGCAAACAAATTCATAATCATTTACCCAAGGTACTAACAGACATAAATAACATAAAGCAATTCAGAAAATATGTTAAGAAACTTCTCATAGGAAAATGCTTCTATTCTCTAGAGGAATACTTAGCATATGAGTTTCAGTCTTTCTGTGAACTGTGAGATGCGGATAGCGGTTTATTCATACTTTTAATGTGTGTTGTTCGTCATTACTTTTGATATTTCACCGTGTGACTGTTGTTATTTATTATAAGTAACAAATGACTTTTGAGAACTTTTAATTTTCAATATTTAATATGTACATACTACGAGAGTATTTGTTATATTCTCACCATGTGACTTTGCATACAAAAATGTAAATGTCTTAAGTATAAGATGATGTAAATAACTTTTAATACACATACTACAAATGTATGAACTCTGTCGACAAAATGTGAACATTTTAGATAATAAAGCTTATCTGTCCATCTATTAAGTTTTTGGAATCAGAAAGTTTTCAACGATGTGCCACATGACCCCACATGCTATTTAAAATTTTAAAGTTGCTGTGCTCCCCGCGTCATCTATCACCATGTCTTTAGAAAAGTAGTATCGGTGATATCATACAATATCTTTTATTTTCATTGTTCTTAGTCGTACCGTTCATAAATTATAAAGGAAAGGGGAGCATAAGAAGCCGCAAAGACACATATCAACGAAATGAAAAAAAAATTTGGAAAGAGAAATTAATTATCTTTTCAACGATGTGCCACATGACTTCCCATGCTATTCGAAATTTAGAAGTTGATGTGCACTCCGCGCCATCTATCGGGCAATCACAATGTCTTTCAATTCTAAGAGTAGTATCGGTAATATCATACAATCTCTTTTTTTCATTGTTCTACGTCGAACCGTTCGAAATAAAAATAAAAAATTTTTGGAAATAGACTTGAATGATATTTTCAACGATGTGCCAACTGACCTCCCCATGCTTTTTGAAATTCTGAAGTTGATGTGCCCCCCTGCCCCCCTATCGGGCAATCACAATCTCTTTTATTTCAAAATGGAGTATCGGTGATATCATACAACCGTTCAAAAGTTAACAGGGGGTGGACTATTGAAAGCCAAATAATAAATATATATATATATATATATATATATATATATATATATATATATATATAAAATTTTATATATATATATATATATATATATATATATATATATATATATATATATTTTAACCATTTTCCCTACCCTGTGGAAGAAATGTTACGTTCCCGTTAGGTATGGTAGTAGGTGAGTCACGCGGTCCAGCATTAAATCCGTTTAGTCAGTATCTTACTGAAAAAGAAGGTCATTTGGGCGCCACCCAAACCAATGATACAAATACTACTGAGTTCAAAACCTTGTCCGACTCGAGAAAACAAGGATAGTAAATACAGCTGAAATTATTAAATATTTGCAAATATAAAACATCAATTTTCAACACATTTGCATACAACTATTACCAATGTTGAGACTGCCTGGAAGTAAAACAATACTTCACCTAAACCCCATATATTGAAACTCAAATATGTACGGATGAAATACAAACATACAAGGTGAAAATTGACTGTGCAGATTCATGACCCTGTATAGTGCACAAATCATAAACAAATGGTTCATCAAGTAGATACCTGTGGATAACTGAGATATTTGACTTATAGTTGGCTAACGTTCAGTACTATACGTGCGCCATACATTAAATGTGTGATATTCAAAAAAGATGCAGGTAAATCATATGATGAAGAAATAAAAATAAATGGTTAACAGGCCTGAATCTATGGTGCGATAGTACCACTTCCACGATCTGTTCTACGCTGTCCAGTTTGATCAGCACTAGGACTGCTGAGCTGTGTACTGATGAACTGTATGCATACCCCTCGAATCTTGGTGAAAAGTTGAAAGTGTGCACCAACCATTTCCTCGGAGGTTAGATATCCAAACTACAACGCAGGCATGGCCAACAACGACGTCATCACAAGGTCACCGCTGACATGAATTCTTGAAAATCCCATTAATGCTCCTCCCATCAAAATTGAGCAGCTAATTTTCAGTGAGCATCTCTCAAAACTACAATGCAGAACTTGTAAACTACAACATCCATTCCAACATTTTAAATCACGAGGCTGTTCGTGAGCTAGTCCATAAAAAACCCCATTCAAACAAAGGAAGGAAGTTAAATCTCTTTCAAATGAATACATTTTCTAAAACTTACCCTACACGGAGGGAATATCACAATCGTGGAAATATCAAAGACATCCTCGATGTATTTTCGAGGCAAAACCCAAGATTATCAAAACTCTTGACAATGGTCAATATCTCGGTATCTCAACCCAAAACGAACCCTCGAGCACAGTCGCACGAAGTTCCTTTTGACATTCCTGCAATCGGCGATCTTCTACATGGTCGCCATCTATCGACGAGTTTATACCAACTCAATGGTGAAATCTCTTAGTTGGAAGGAAATACAACATAGTAGTTGAAACTACATTAAAAGCAAAGAAAATAATATATACATGTTTCAGCAGACAACCACTTGTAGAAAATATATCACCTCACATTCAGTGACTGTACTTAGTGAATGAATGAGAATTATCATCATCATTTCATATAGAACTCCTGTGGGAGTAAATATATCCAACAAGATGAATATTCAACTCTGAAGTCAAATATAATCTTGTCCAGTGGACCTTAGGATTGGTTGCGACATTTTGGCGAAGATAGCAGAAACGCGCTAACCCTACTCTGGATAAATCCGAACGCTACAATATATATTGTTTTTGTGCTCTCAAATTATTTTCCCCAATGTAGAGTTCCGAATCCGTCCATCATGTTGAGGGCGCTATCTTGAGTTCCTGAATTTTGATAAAAAACATTGAGATATCGACCCCGATTTCGATTGGACCATGAACGACAAAATTTGTTCAGCATATTGTGGCTGTCATTTTGGATTCGTAAATTCATAGGGTCGAAGAAATCAATCTGCAATTCCGAAAACCTTCAGATAGCCATCTTGAATTGAATAAAACATGAAGAGCAATATTTGTCCCCAATATTGGGCCGCCACGTTGAATTGCCAAATGTTTATGGAAATCTTGCAACCCGTGGTCGGGAATACGTTTACATACCGGAAGTGTGTGTTAGAAGGCAAGACGATTATAGATGAAAAAACATACTCGCAGCTGAAAAAGTGCTGCGCGAAAAAGTTGTATGTAAAATATACCCAAGAAAATACCCTCATACACACGGAGTGTCTTGAGGATTTTGAGAAGATGAAAGACTTCATCAGAAATAGAAATGTAGGATTCCATACCTAGACTCATAAAGCCAAAAAGCAGCACGCGTTCGTGCTCAAAGGCATGGACAGCGGTCCTAAAATTGAAGAAATTTCCAAATGACTCAAAGAGGAACACGCCCTGGAGACACTTAGTATATACAAAATGAAGAAAACAGAGAGGCCACTATACCTTGTGATCACAAGCGGAGAAGTCACACTCTCGATAATGAAAAGAAGAATCAAAACACTGCGCAATACGCTAATCGACTGGGAAGTCAGGAAAGCTGATACAAATCTGACACAATGCAGGAGGTGCCAGGGGTGGGAACACGCGGCACTCAACTGCAATCTCACGCCCAAGTGCTTCAAGTGTGCCAATGAACACTATACGGCAACATGCAAGAAAAGTCCGGATATTCCAGCTGAATGTGCAAACTGCAAGCTGGACCATCCTGCAAATCACAAGAAATGCGTAGCCTACTTAAAAAACCCCGCAGCTCGAGATGAACAATCCCAATCTTGCCCCACAGCAAGCCAGGGAACGGAAATAGGGAGTACTAGAACGAATACATACCCAAGAACGCCAGTCAACCCCCGAGGCCGGGGAGGTAAAGGCGCTTCCACTTGGATTGAACAGCGAAGAACACATATAGAAGAACCAAGAAGGAGACCCGAAATGGACGATGGAAATAGCCCACCCTCGCAGATTTTGGTTCATGACCTAGTAAATGAAATTAAAAACCTAATTTCATATGCCTCAAAACAATCTGAAATATTGGCAAACATTCAGAATGCCATACTTTCATTAACACAAATCGTACATCAGGCCATCGCTCCGCTGGTGGCGGCGACTCCCTGAACGCGCGGGGGGGGCATGGCCGCCTTTTTCCCTCCCCGCGGCACTGGGGGGGGGGAGGAGCCGCCGGCGGAAGCAGAGGGCTGATAATATACTACAAAACAAACTCAAAACGGAACATTCATACGCAAGTATGAAATCCAGCACCTCAAATACACACAGAAGCTCCAAACTACCACAAAACACAAAAACACTCAAATAGTAAAATACTACAAAACTACCTCAAAACACTCAAAACCCCATCAAAATGTAACAACTGAAAACTATACCCAAATAACTTCAAACAACCACAACACTCACACCTTGCACCAGGTTTTTATTATTATTTTCCTGGAAAAATCCACAAAACCATACACAAATCAAACTCATTCGTAACAAATAGAAATCTATTTCAAAATTCAGTATGAGCGCAAGCAGGAGACTGAAATAACCCCCGAAATAACATGGACTTTCCGAATAACTCAAGAGAAACAGCGCTAAAATCTGCTGGCTCGATTGTTCGTGGGTATCAGTCCGTCTTGGGGCCGAGGCATTCGCTCGGAGCCCGGAAACGGTGCTCCGGGAGGATGGTTCGACTCTCTCCGGACTGAGGGTGGCGCGAACTACCCCTTAGTCTGTAAATTGTATATATATTTGTGAATATGTAAATTAAGTTAGTTATTAGGCTAAGGACATGAAATGTAATCACATGATATCTCAATAAATATTTTGGAATTGGAAGTGTGTTGAAATCCACTTGCAAGCCTTCGTGCAGACCAACAGAACACCAGGCAACATGAATAGAACCTCATAAAAAAGGCAAATTCGGAACAATCTGCATGAAAGAATTGAGGAATTCTCAACTATGAGTCAAATTAATGATCCTGTACATTCAACCCCTCAACTAGTGAGCATGCGTATTTGTAACCTCGACAAATTATGACATTTATATGGATCCCTTCGAAATTCTCAAACTTTCTTGGCTTCATTAGTGGAATGTAAATGAGAACTCAAAGCAGTTTCGAATTTAATGGGGTCGCATAATTTCTGCAGTGCTAATGCATTGAAATCATATTGAACCGATTCTTGAAGAGACTGTGAAAAGAGAATTGCTGCTTTGAATGGCAATGAATGATAATCACTTAACTTTCCATCGCAGATATTTCTAGACGAAGCTGAATATTGTGAGCTCTTTCCGACTACATCCACAGGAATTCATCAATGGATTTGAACATCAAGCATGCATCAAAACATACTTCTCCGTCGTATGGAAATACGAATATATATATATATATATATATATATATATATATATATATTTCAAAGATCTGAATCACTGCACATTAGACATACAGTGCGGTCCATAGGTTTGAATTTTCAGCGTCTTTATGTATTAAAAAAAAACCTGAAGCAAGTCGATTTCTATTGTCAATTTACAATATGAAAATATTACCCCCTTCTGAATTATGAGCACCCCCTCAAAAAAATTCAATGAGAAGGGGGTCGTGTGGCACCTTGATCGAAAGATAATTTCATTTTGTGTTCAGCATTATTGAGTTTTTCAAATCTGGTGCAATCATAATTGAGAAAATGTTTTTTGAAAATGTAAAATTTTGAAACTCTACGTAGAATGAAGGAAATAATGTCACATAATGTTAAGGAAGTATGTTTCAATGTATTTCACAATTGAATTGAATGTTCAAAATGACCACCATTCACTTCTTGACAATAAGCAAGTCAATCTTTGAATTCTCTGACAACATTTTGAAGGACCTCAGGAGTTATGTTGTTAATTTCTTCCGTTATCCCAACTCTTAAATCTGCAATATACATTCGATTTCAAATAACCCCATAGGAACTGATCGAGAGGAGTCAAATCGGGGGATCTAGACGGCCATTCAATCGTTCCATGTCTACCAATCCACCTATTTGGGAAAACTTCGTTCAGTAATCTATTGTATTCGGATCATTAACATCAGAAAAAAGTATTTTCAATGTAGGCTGTGAATGGTTCATCATAAAATCTAGAAAAACTCCACCATTAACTAAGCCTTCAAAAAAATAAGGGCTAATAGTTTTGTTGTTAATGATACCCCAGCCCAAACGTTCACTTTTCAAAGATATTGTTTGTGAGCCTCACACATCCAATGAGGATTTTTGCTGCTCCAATATCTACAGTTTTGTCTATTGACCATTCCATTTGGATAAAAAGTATCTTCATCAGAAAAAACAATTCTGTTCATGAACTGCAAATCTGCTTCCATTCTGTCCATTATCAGTTCACAGAATTGTTGTCTTCTATCAGGATCTTCCTCATTCAACTGCTGAACCAACTGAACTTTGTAAAGATGGTAAAGCTCTCAATATCGATTATTTACTCAAAGTATTGTCGGCGACAAGTTGTCTACTTGTGATATGCGAAACAGTACATCTAACTTTTTTTCCTCCTCCATTCAACATTTCGACCTGGTGCTTGAATATGAAAATAATACACGTTGATAACATCCTAGAATAAAATCAAAGGTACGTACTTTTCAACCTTTTTTATCATAACCATTTAGGTCCATAAAAATAACTATTATTTCATAAATTCAATACTTATAACATATATTCTTATTTCAATGGTGTAACAACATAAAAACAATCAAAATATCTACTTTTGAAAAATAAAATTGCACTGCAGATGCCTCTCGGCGGTGGCAAAACGTATACATAACTGCAAAACTTTCCTGCTATTTCTACGAATCCGAATACCCCAAAACACTCCAAAAAATAAATTGATCAAGATTCAAGAACCCACTAACAAGATGTGTTGAGATAGTTTCTTGGGTTACTGTCAGAGTTCTGTGTTCCTGTCCTGAAAACGAACTGATTGTATTTTTGGATATATCAACATTTGTGCGCTTATAGCCGTTCCCAGATAGAGCAGTGCTGAGAAGTGTGATTTTCATAATGTGTGCCACAAAAACGAAACTTTCTCGCATGGTATATGCAATGGCATTTGTGGTTGTTTGTCAAAATGGTGATTCAGTTCTATTCGTTAATATCCTTACCCTCGAAAAAATCCCCGAAGAAGACTGTGGTCACAGTCGAAACGTTGGAAATTCAATGTGGATTTTGATAATATACTTTTGTATATAATTTTTCATTCTCTGCAAGCAATATACGAAATACAAATTTGATAAATATGGCACCACGGTAACATTTTTCTCTACGTTAGTTAATTGAAAATAATTCATATTGGTGCAGATTGATTGAAAAAAATCTTCATTAATTCATCCATTGTGATCCAATGCACCAAAATTTGAATCAGCAATGCAGATTCAAACGGTTTAATTTCTTGCTTTCCGTTATTCGACTCTCTTGGACGAACGGGCTTGAGCAGTGCGTACTCGATCGGATTCCAGTTTAGCTTCCTGTTGGTCGTCTGTTTCTGAAGCTCGTAATGCCTCTTTCTTGAGTTTTTGAAATGTGGATCGACCAATCCCTTGTCGTTTGGGTGGCATAATTGATTTGACATGATGACTTTCACAATTTCACTTTCCAAAAGCAAAGAAGATGCGTGTGATATCCATTCTCTAATGGCGAAAAATAATTGGAATTTCACAATCAACATTCCTTGTTATGTTACACATGGAATGACCACCACCACTAAACTATATGAAGTTCAGTCATTCGTTCAAACGACTCGTGCGCCACCTATTGTACTAATTCAGAATAAATCCGTGGGCCTACGCATAATGCACCGAAGTTGCATCGCAATCGGTTGAATGGTATAGGAACGCATACGAGACAAAAAAAGAAATTAGCGAAACACTCATACAAATTCCCAACCCTTTTGGGGAATGAATATCTAAAAACACTGAAACACGTATTCCTTTTTCCATAAGCAAAGACATCTAATACCAATTTCCATGAACCTTACTTGAGAACTAACGGGACCCCCAAACAAACTTGCGTACCCGACTCCATCCTTTCAGGGATCTAAATTCCAAAAACACTAAAACACATTCTGATTCATTGGTATAGAAGATCTCAGATACCAGTTTTCATGACCCCTTCTTGAAAACTAACGGAATCCCTATAAAAACTTCCAATCCTCATTTAACCCTCAATTTCCTCCTTTTAGGCGTTACATGTATTTCTTTATCCATAACAAATACCTCATACATTATTCTTATGACCTCAACTCAAAAACTAACGATCCTCCTATACAAAGTTTCAACTACTTCAGGGTTGAATTTTCGAAAACCCTGACATTATTGTTCTTTGATTGAGGAGAAAAGTCCAAATACCAATTGCCGTGACTCTAACATCAAAACTAACGGTACCCCCTCTTTCAGCCCCTTTCCCCTTTCTTCCAGTCCCTTTCATCACCTCCAACACATCAATTTCCATGACCCCAACTTGAAAACTGAAAACTATCGAAACTCTCATGAGAATTCCCACCCTTTATTTCCCACCTATAAGGGTTCAATTCACCGGAAATAGCTCCGTGTTTTTGAATTTTTGAATAAAATACCCTGTATATTGTAACATTTCTGGATTTCTGAGACAATTCTGGATCAAAGTGTGATATTTCAAAAAGTTTTCACACCCACTTCATTTTCTCAGAGTCACTTTCAATATTGCTTCTAGGTGGCCATGATCGGACTTAAACTAATCTGAGGACCTCATGTGATGTCAGAAAATAACAATCGCGAAGTTGTGGTGACTAGAAAGATAGATAAAAATGAGACGTGTTAGCAAAATTACATTTCCGTATCTAACTATTATTTATATATATATATATATATATATATATATATATATATATATATATATATATATATATATTAATATATCTATATAAATATATATTTGTAATTTTTCTATATCTGAATTAATTTTGGTAGAATTGTTTAATTTCTGGGAGGGATCCGCTTGAGAATTACCTTCATCATCAGGGTGTGCTCAGCCTTGAAGGACACTACGCGACCATATCTGGAATTTTAACAGGTGGTTTGATGTAGGAAGAATCCTTTTCCACAGTCGATGCGGGCTACCGGCGATACGCATTCAAAACTGTTTCTCTGCAATAACATCAATTTGACACCAAGCAAACCTCGTTATTTCCAAACTGGTGGATGAAGTCAGAAAAAGTAAAATGAATTGGTATACTTCGAAGCACTGAACAAACCTCGATTATAAAAAAAAATCATTGTGTTGAAATATATACAGTTCTTTCAATTCGCACGGAAAGGAAACAATATCGACAAGGTATGTTGACAATTGACCAGCGTTTGCAGGTAGAGGCAAGTTATTGTGTCCTAATCCTTTCACGGAAATCATCAGGCAGGTTGCGATTTATCAATAAAACACATTATTCCGAAGTTGTAATTGAATTTCATGGTCAATAACCATTATTATTCAATAGCTTGAATCGAAACACAAATATGATATTCCAAATTCCGAATGTCGTAATGACCAAATGTCAGGTCTCTGAAGTTTGATGACTAACAATTACTAAATGTTTCGTGTGTATTTTGATCTCCTTTTTTTTCGGAAAAATCTAGTTGAAAAGAATTGATGAATAACCTACATGAAACGAAACAGGCTCAGTATCACGTGGCAGCGTTTTCAACTTCATGAAGTAGTATACAGTTCATTTTTTTGATAACATATTGCAAAAAGTCAAATACAACCAACATTTTTGGTACCTAGGTCACACAGTTTTCTTCAACAAAATGAGGTTCTGTAGCCATCGGAGTAGGGCAACAAGGTCGTTTATTCATTTCAATTGGTTTTTGATGCATTTCAATTGGTATTGGTCTCTTAATAAGTAAGCGAATTGTTCCGGGTTGACTTGGCAACTCACCAGCAATATTGAAATCAAACAACAATTTTGATACATTTCAATATAGAGTCTAAGAAAACGTATCAGAAAAATCCTCTTACTGAGCTCCATGAATCACTCTATAAACAGAACTCCATATTAAGATCCACTCGTAGTCCAGTTCACCGTATATATATATATATATATATATATATATATATATATATATATTATATATATATATATATATATATATATATATATATATATATATATATATATGGTGAATTAGTGACTGGCATATTGTATACAAGCTGATTCTATGTGGGGTTGCAGTCAAGTATGGGGCTGATTAGGAAAACTCTTTGGTATCCGTCAAGATTTCGGCAATCTTTATTGCCTTCCGCAGGACGACTACAATTGTATGGATTACATTATGAAATAACATATTATTTGTCCACTTACTAACGTGAGATTGATGTGGAATTAGCACATTAAATGAACAGAAATTCATGAAAGATGAAATAAATTTTGAAAATGACAACTTCTTTTTTAATCAATTTAAAATTAAGGCGGAAAATCTTGATCACAGGGCGATATATCTTTTCTGCTATTCTTTTTTAGCAAATAAGTATAGATTTGCGTAAGATTGTTCAAATCAGTTCTTTTATTCATTGATTCCTTATAATTATTTTATGTGAACCATTCCTAGGAATATTCTTTTGTTTTCATTGGTCTCGTTATCTAGAATTTCCGTATTATCATAGTCCATCCGATGATCTCTTTCATTTACACGTTCAGAAAAAGCACATGAATTAACATTACGTTTACAGTCGCTCTTATGGGATATGATACGACTGTTGAGGTTTCTTGATGTTTGACCGACATATGTTTTAGAACAGTCTCTACACGGTATTCTATAAACATTAGATTTTTGTTTATTTTGAATCAAACTTTTCACTTTTGTGTGTAATTTTGATATGGTTTCAACATTTTTCTTCGCAATTTTGACATTTTCATTTTTTAATACATTTGTTAGTTTTGGAGTGAGTTCTTGGATATGGGGAAGAGATCTAAATATAGATGTTCCCAGTTCTTCTGTTCTGAGATTTTGTTCGGATATTGAAGGGATCGAAGAGTTTCTTTGGTTGAAAAGTAATTTATTGATGAGATGTTTTGGATAGGAATTTTCTAGTAATATCTTCTGAGATTCGATTAGACATTTTTGTTGTAAATTGATATGAGTGATTCTTTCGATTCTAGTTTTCATAGCTATTATCAAATTGATTTTCATTTTTCGTGGATGATATGAATAGTAGTTGATAAGTCTATTACTACATATTGGTTTTCTGTGCCATTTTGTAATAATGGTATTTTGTTCGGTTCTGATTAGACTCATATCTAAGAATGGTATACCGTTTTGCATTTTTTTTTCTGAAGTGAATTGGATATTGCTGTCATAAGAATTGAAGATGGATAGAATCTGTTCAATACTATCATATGGTACAGATAAAATCAAATCATCGTTTGATAAAAGAAATGTTAAAGTTCACGTTAGAAACACAATTATCGAGTAAATCATCTATAACATAGTTTGCCAAAATAGGGAAAATATTTGATCCCATAGTAGTTCCAAAAATTCGTTCAAGGAATTAATCGTCGAATACAAAATACGTTGAATCGAAAATGAATTCTAATATGTTCATAAAATGGGACTCATCAAGGGTGCAATAATTTTTGATTTGGTTCCATTTTTTGAAGATACATTTCTTAATTAGTGTTAATGGTAAATAAGTCTTGATGTAATCTCCCTCTTTACTAATTTACCATTAACACTAATTAAAAAATGTATCTTCAAAAAATGGAACCAAATCAAAAATTATTGCACCCTTGATGAGTCCCATCTTATGAACATATTAGAATTCATTTTCAATTCAACGTATTTTGTATTCGACGATAAATCTTTAAACAAATTTTGGAACTCCTATGGATCAAATATTTCCTATTTTGGCAAACTATGTATGGATGATTACTCGATAATGTTTCCAAGTGAACTTTAACATTCCTGTTATCAAACGTTTCATGAGATGATTTGATTTTATCTGTACCATATGATAGTTTTGAAGAGATTCTATCCATTTTCAATTCTTATGACAGCACTATCCATTTCACTTCAGAAAAAGAAATACAAAACAGTATACCATTCTTAGATATGAGTCTAATC
Source organism: Gonioctena quinquepunctata (assembly GCA_018342105.1). NCBI lineage: Eukaryota > Metazoa > Arthropoda > Insecta > Coleoptera > Chrysomelidae > Gonioctena > Gonioctena quinquepunctata. The sequence continues at coordinate 161,533 of JAFIRS010002154.1, forward strand.
AGAACCGAAGAAAGTACCATTATTACAAAATGGTACAGAAAACCAATATGTAGTAATAGACTTATCAACTACTATTCATACCATCCACAAAAAATGAAAATCAATTTGATAATAGCTATGAAAACTAGAATCGGAAGAATCACTAATCAATTTACAAAAAATGTCTAATCGAATTTCAGAAAATATTACTAGAAAATTCCCATCCAAAAAATATCATCAATAAATTACTTTTTAACCAAAGAAACTCTTTAATCCCTTCAATATCCGAACAAAATCCCGGAACAGAAGAACTGGGAACATCTATATTTTGATCTCTTCCCCATATCCAAGAACTCACTACAAAACTAACAAATGTATTAAAAAATGAAAATGTCAAAATCGCGAAGAAAAATGTTGAAACCATATCAAAATTACACACAAAAGTGAAAAGTTCGATTCAAAATAAACAAAAATCTAATGTTGTTTATAGAATACCGTGTAGAGACTGTTCTAAAACATATGTCGGTCAAACATCAAGAAACCTTAACAGTCGTATCATATCCCATAAGAGCGACTGTTAACGTAATGTTAATTCATGTGGTCTTCCTGAACATGTAAATGAAAGAGATCATCGGATGGACTATGATAATACGGAAATTCTAGATAACGAGACCAATGAAAACAAAAGAATATTTCTAGAGATGGTTCACATGAAAAATGATAAGGAATCAATGAATAAAAGAACTGATTTGAACAATCTTACGCAAATCTATACTTATTTGCTAGGAATGAATAGCAGAAAAGATATATCAAAATTTTCCGCCTTGATTTTGAATTGATTAAAAAAGAAGTTGTCATTGTCAAAATTTATTTCATCTTTCATGAATTTCTGTTCATTCAATGTGCTAATTTCACATCAATTTCACGTTATTAAGTAGACAAATGATATTTAATTTCATAATGTGATCCATACAATTGTAGTCGTCCTGAGGAAGGCAGTAAAGATTGCCGAAAGCTTGACGGATACCAAACAGTTTTCCTAAACAGCCCCATACTTGACTTCAACCCCACATAGAATCAGCTTGTTTATATATATATATATATATATATATTATATATATATATATATATAGTAGGGTAGGGCCACTACTTTCTCATTGCGGTTCATTTCATTTCACATAGTTGGTGAATCGTATACCCGATCCCAGAGATTCGCTGCAACCGGGAGGGGAATCATTTGCATTGTCGATTGACTAGATGAGTTATCGAATCGGTTCAGAATCACCTCCAAAACACCTGGGTGAAAACAACAGCTCGATGATAGCAGCCAATTGGCCGAAGATTGCCAAACGTTCAGTCGCCTCAGACTCAAAATTCATTTGGATTTCAGCGAAGATGTGAAAAAGTATTGTTCTCATTTTCTGCCTTACAAAACTAAAAATCGTGGCATACTCATGAATTCCAGAATGATTTCCAACACCATTTCAACAGATAATAATAATTCCGCAGCATGGTGGGATTATAATAAACCAGGCTGAAAACTGTGAAAAACATTCTTGCATTACTTCCAGAAAGGGTAAAATACCAACCCTAATTGAAAAAAAAAACGATTTTGGGGGTAAGACCCAAAACTGCCCCAACAAAATTCACTACAAATCATTGTTGACAATGCAGACATTTTTTAAAAATTTTTTGGGAAAATACCAACACCAATGTGGAAAATATCGATTTCGGGTTTGATACCTGAAACTGCCCCAACAAAAGTTATCACAGATCATTTTTGACAATGCAGAAAATCATTTGGTGTTGAAAAATATTCTTTCCCAAGAATTCCCAACGCAACAGTGTTGCAATGTCTTCTCCTCACAAAATGGTTTTATCCATAAAAAAAATTATACTTACGCACTTTTGTTTTTAAAGTTTAAGGTTCTCCCCATGAAATCGTTTTTTTTAAATTGGGGTCGGTGTTTTACCCCTCCCCGCCTCACAAGTGATGCAAGAATTGTTTTCAAAATCAATGATTCTCTGCATTGTCAAGAATGATTTGTAATAAATTTTGTTGAGGCAGTTTTAGTTCTTATCCACGAAATAATTTCTTTGAAAATTGGGGTTGGTAATTCACCCCCTCTGCAAGTATTGCGAGATTTTTGTTTCTACACCGTATGATTGCCTGCATTGTCGAGAATGATCTGTAATTACTTTTGTTGTGGCAGTTTTAGGCTTAAACCCGAAATCGTTTTTTTTGGAAATTGGTATTTTACCCCCTCGCGAAATAATGCAATAACACTAAATGATGCCCTGCATTGTGACAATGATTTGTAGTCAATTTTGTTCGGGCAGTTTTAGGTCTCACCCCCAAAATATTTTTTTCTAAATTGGGGTTGGTATTTTACCCCCTCAAGATATGTAAGAATTTTTTTCACACGAAATGATTCTCTGTATAGGGAAGAATGATATGTATCCACTTTTATTGAGACACTTTTCACCTTGGCACATTATGAGCCCACCATGATGCAGAATTGTCATTTTTGGATGAGATGGTATTGGAAAACATTCTGAGAGCCATCAATGAGTATGTCACGATTTTCCGTTTTGTAAGGAAGAAAATGAGTTCGATAGTTTTATACATCTTCGCTGAACTCCTAATAAATTTTGAGTCTGACGCCACTGAACGTTCGGCAATCTTCGGCAAATTGGCTGTTGATATTTTACCCTCTCTGCAAGTATTGCAAGAATTTTTCTCTACACAAAATGTTTCTCTGCATAGTCAAGAATGATCTGTAATCACTTTCGTTGGGGCAGTTTCACGTCTTACCCCCGAAATCGTTTTTTTTTTAAATTGGGATGGTATTTTACCCTCTACAAGTAATGCAAGAATTTTTGTCAACACTCAATGATGCTCTGTATTGTCAACAATGATTTGTTGGGGCAGTTATAGGACCTAAACCAAAATTGTTTTTTCAAATTGGGGTTGGTATTTCACTCCCTCTGCAAGATAAGCAAGAACTTTTTTACACGAAATGATCCTCTGTATAGGAAAGAATAATATGTTTCCACTTTCATTGGGACAGTTTTCAGCTTGGCATATTATAATCCCACCATGCTGCAGAATTGTAATTTTTTTGATGAAATGGTGTAGGGAATCATTCTGAAAGCAATTAATAAGTATGTCACGATTTGCCGTTTTGTAAGGGAAAAAATGAGTACAATACTTTTTTACATCTTTGTTGAACCTCACATAAATTTGAATGATCGGCAATCTTCGGCAAATTGGCTGCTATCTTTTGGCTGCTGTTTTCACATAGGTCTCCAGTACGTTGTATTTGCGTCTAACCTCTACTTAAGTCAGACTAGTTGACATAACGGTGTATCATTTCATGACAGACTGAGGGTAATTACATTTTGACAGTTCAAGCTCCTTTCCTTGTAGTAACTAGAACGATCATTTGTTAGAATGTCGGGTATACATTATTCCATAGGTAAATACATGCTGTAGAGTTTCAATTTCGGAGAATGAACCAATATCGGATGATCAGTTGTTACTCCGAAACCCTCGGAAATAGTGAGAACTGAAAAAAATATGTAACAGTAAAGGAATGAAATACATTGGAAAATATTATAACTCACCGGTCGATTGGGTGAGGATTTATCAGTGGAAACCTCGGATATCCCTCAATGATAGCAGCCATTTTACCGAATATTGGAATGATTGTTATGATTCTCGGAAATGAGAACGAGGTAACTGGACTGTCAGTGTTAGGCCAAACAGGTATATTCGACGAGAGTACCTCGAATGTGAACTAGAGCGTATCCAGTGTGGAATGGGTGAGAATTTCCGTGGGAAACGCCTGGCAGTGTTTTCTTGTTTGATTCCGATAGTGCGAGGGAGACGAAAGTAGTTAGGATCGTTGGTCATAAATGAGCATATATTAATTTACTTCAAATAATGATTATTAGGATAGCCTATGTGCAGCCGAAATAATTGAAAATTGAGTTTTGAAATCGGGCGGTAAAAGTGAATACACATGCGCTATGAAATAAACACGTTTTTTTATCAAAGTCGCGCTTTTGTTTGTTCATCTCGTTCTAGTAGTCATTATTCCACGTGGCAAAATGTTGGAGCATGACCAGTTCATTTCATTTGTCGCAAATTTTCATTATGATAACATCACCATTAAATTGTGACATTCCTTTTGAGGTGGCGTTTGGTATTGGGCAATCCAACGATGTCAAAATAAATACAATATGTCGACAATGGTCAAGCAACTCTAGAGTCATTGTTTGTTTACCCTAGATTCATTGATATTTTCCAGATTTTTTGCTGTAAATTGTGAGTTTTGAATAGTGTAGTGGTTGTGAAAGCCGTTCTGATCGTGATGAAGTCTCATTTTATGCCGTTTCTGCAGAGACAAAACACAGGTTCTCGAACGATTTTTCTAAACTCAGCAGGACTTCCTGGGTTGCAGCAATTAACATGAACGATCTGACAGAATCTTTATCGAAACAAGAAGTTTGCAGTAAACACTTTGTAACTGGTAGGCGTTTCATTTAATAATTCTACTCGTAACTCATCCAGTAGGGTGATAAGGCATTCGTACTCAAGGTAGTAACTTTTTCAGGGCAAACCTGCTGTTTTTGAAGATAAAAACCATCCTGACTGGGTACCGTCTCGACATATGAGACATATGTCTCAAAATGTGAGAAATCGAGTAGCAGATGTTGACAGGCAGGATGGACTGGATAAAAAGAGAAAAGTGACCGGAACTGAGGTGAAAAATAGTTAATAGTAGTCCTATTTTATGTCAATAATTTCAAGAGCTGAACAACTATTCATTGGATTATGTATAGTTTAGGACTCGTAGAAGTTCCCAGATCGAAAAAGCTAACCCTGGGCATGTTTTGCGCACCATTTGAAGATAAATTATTCTCCGGACCCCTGGCAGAAAGGAAGTTTTCTTAGGTGTGGATTGGTAGAAATCGTCACGTAATACCAAGAAAAAGTATACCCATATATCCTTTTTCCAAGCTCTTCCGCCACAGTAGAGAGTATTCCATTGACGTGCCACATATTCAATGTTAACCATAAATCCAACTCCAGCATACAAAAAACATAAGAAATTATGTTCGGATAGTTTCGTACACCTTCGGAATCGTATGAGCAAGAGCTGGATGCTTGTCACACAGACTCGTATATAATAGAATGAGACAGACATAACGAAAGTCGCATGGAGGGGACATAACTTTTTTTAACGTGACAATTTCTACCAGTCAAGCGGCATAAAGAAACTTTGTTCCAAAAAAATTAAAATTTTCAGTAGTAGCATAACGAGGGGGGTTTACCACGTGACTCAATAAACTGTACCGAACATCTCATAAAATACAAGTTCCAACACTGATGAATTGAGAGCAGTTTTTTAATTTTTTTTTTTGTGACATGGTCAATTATTGAGGATGGAATAAAAACGAACAATATGACAATATGTGTATTTCAAAATATAGAAGGTCCAAAAGAAGTTCGCCCCAAGGGCATTGATTGATGGTGTTATGGGGTCCATCACCCCTTACGCCCCCCTGAAGATATAATTTTTCAGTTATTTATTATTTTTAGATAAAAAAACAAGGCAACTTTGACTTGTTTTTTTATTTTAACCTTCCGCTCATAACGTACGGTCTCTCGCACCGACTGATTTGAATATTTGCGCTAACTTTCTGTTGTTTATATATTTCCCACTTTCCGCCAGGCTACCTTTCGTACTATTGAGAATCTTGTCAGGTTTACATTGTCTGTCGAATAGAGCGTTTGCTTCGTTAGAAAAATAAGTATACGGTGCGTGAAACCGGCGTTATCGTTCGTGTAAAACTCTGGGGTAAGTATAATTTGATCTGGCGTCTTCATTCTTGAACTGAATAGTATGTTTTTAGTGTGACTACGTCAGAATGAGTTACGAAAGAGAACAGGAGCGATTGCAAAGACTCTATGAGGAAGTCAGTGAATCAGTCAGCATCTCCAGGGAATGTGCATAGACTGCATTTGGCAAAATGAAAATTGATAAAATCTGAACTAGTTTGTTCAGTTGCCAGTTTGTATTTATTCAATTTTTTTGGTTCTATTATATTGTTATATTTAATGTTTATTCATTACTGTTTATGTTTTTGTCATTTTCATCAGTGGAATATTTTTTTTGGTTAAATTATTGTTGTATTGAATAAAAATACAGCTGTTTTATAGCCTACTGAAAAAAATATTTTTTCAAAAATCCGTTTGTGTTTGTATTTGTACATGGAAATTATAGTCAAATATTATGTTCAATAGAAAATATTCATTTATTTTTAAGTAAAAACGACCAATAATCATTCCTTGAGAAAATCGGTTATCTGCGGAAGGTTGGAAACTTCAACGTTCAAAGTGGGCGTGGCTGCTCTAGAAAATTCCCCCTGCGGGGCTTACATTGAACACATGAGTAGACCTTCCTTTTTAATATGATTTTAATCAAGCATGGATTCACAGTTGCCAAAATCTATTATAATTGATCACTCTGTCAACAGGTGATGGATATAGATGAACCACTCCAACAGTCCCAGGAATCCCAGGATGATCAAATGAAATGCCAAGAGACTGGAGTGTCTACACAGACCGATCATACAATGGCTGACCTTCCATTGAAATTAAACCATAACGAGTTTTCTTCCAAAAAGATGCACGCATTGGAGTTGAGAGTGGAGAAGTCACCTTTTGGTCTTTTGGATGAAGAATCGAATGATGATAAGTGGAAATATCATACAGAATTTGAACATGAAATAGAAATGATAATTTTTTTTTTAATTGAAACATTTGTTTGTGCAACTAGCACTAGAGTATTGAGAAGCTTTAATTAGCTCTCGCTGACTTCAATTGAATTAGGACTACATTTACATTATGAAGATTTAACCTATAGATTTTAAATTTCTTCAACAACTGCATCCACCTATTTTGAAAATACATTAAATATTTTATATGACAAATTTAAATCATTAATCATATGGCCAGATCAGGCAAATTTGAAAAAACTGTACCATATTGTTTCAAGGAAGCATTCCATGATGAAACAACTGTGATTTAATATTGCTTCAAAGTTATTATTGAAAAAGACTGGCTTATTTATTGACATGAGCATCACCAGGCAACAAAGTTTTCAATTGGAATAACACCAAAAGGTTCTTTGTGCTATGTAAGTGATGCTTGGTGGGTCGTATATCAGATAAGGCTATTGTGAAACGTCAAAATTTTTGTGATAAAATCGAACCAGTTGATATAGGCTTAGCAAATAGGGGTTTCTTAATATCAGAAACATTAAGAGTATTGTACGAAAAAATTGTTATTCCTGATTTTACCAAAGTTTAGAGCCAATTACATCCTTCGGATGTGGAAGGAATGAGGCAAATTGCTCATGTTAGAATTCACATAGAGATAATTATAGGAATACTTGAAAATAAATTTAATATTTTCAGAAGCATCATCCCAATTCGTATGTTGAAAAAAAGCAATAACAAAAAGGTTAATATGCCAGATAAAGCTCTTATGGTATGTCGAGCTTTGATTAATCTTTCTCCACCCATTAATTCCGAATAGTTTTGATATTTTCAAGTGTATTTTTATTTTATTTATATTTTTTCAATCATACAAAAAGTGAAGATTCATCAATTATTCGTATTGTAGTTTGTATTTCAATCCATTTATATATATTTTAATTTATTGTTAATACTTTTATTGATTTTATTGTAGTTTTCAAATTCAAATATTTGTAGTTTGTTAGATTTTTCTTCAGTTTCAAACCTGAAATTATGAGGTATTCTTTGGAAATCAATTTAAACGATTTATTAATGTTAAAATTCCAATTATAGTAGTGTACAAATGTGAAAATAAAATAAAATTTATATCAATAAGTACAAAATGAATTAGTTGATTCATTTTTGAAGGCATTGGATATCAATAACAATAACAAAACTTTCTTCGTTTTTTCATAAAAAATATCTATCGTACGCCCGATTATATAACATAATAAAATTTTCCATACTTAATTATATTATCTCATCTCACCATCAGTTTGTCGGACTTGGATTGGTGCCTTCGGCTCAATATGCGAGGTCTTTTTTTGAATAACTTTTTTTTCAACTAGTGAAATAATGAACTTTTTCCATTTCTATCTGGAGTAGCTGTTTCTTATGATGAAATACTCCCCTTTCTTGTTTGATTACTCTTTTTCCCGGAAGTATGAAATCGAGGGAAACTTCTCTCCTCAATTGAACCACCCCTCACAGAACTTAGAGAACTTCTTCTAGGACTAATTAATAAATAGAGTTTTTCCTCCTTCAAGGCCCCTTTTTGTGCTCAGAATGACTTGTTCCTCAACTATCGTATCAAATGAAACCTCGATGAAATTAATACAAATATTGAATTCAAAAATAAAATATGACGTCGACAGGATACAAAATGAAACCAAACGGTACAAAATCCTGAAATGAATACCCAAAAACTCAAAACAAATCCAAATCGATATTCACCCAAAAAATACATTTCAAGTGAAAGCCAAAACTCAAGAGTGATTTTTTGTCCCAAGCTCCAGACATCACATATACCGGATAATCTTGATTACAAAGTTGCAAATATACTTGCTCGATTTCTTTGTTAAATTCAAATTAACTGAGGTATGAGTTGTATCCTTATTTATTTTCGAAGAAAACCCTGCAATAAAAAATTGACCAATACTAAAAAAAAAACAATAACACCTACAGGGTGTTACAATAAAATTAATTTCACAAGACAAATTTGACAAAAAACAACAATTACTCATGAACTCATTGCATACATTACAAATAAATACTTCCTTGGAACTAAGTTAATTCACATTTAATTTTACATTCATCAACAAAAAAGTAAAAATACAAAACTGATTTAATTGCAGAAAGTTATACATAATATATTTTTTCCAATACTTACATCAATAATGTGTAATTTTTCATGACTTCAAATATCAAAAGTACGCTATTTGTGAACAGGGTTCAAAAAATAATCTGCAAAGGAGTACAGACCTAAGTTGTTTGAATAAAGGACGATTGCTTTCAAAAGGTTAATAATAAAGGGTATTTTCATTTTTACATTAAAAAACCAATGTATTGGAAAAAATAATGTTTACATCTCGAATATAAAGCCTCTTTTTTCCACTTGTGAGGATTCATAACTCGCCTACGGCTCGTTATGAAAACTTCTCGCAAGTACAAAAAAGTCGCTTCGTGTTCTTGTTATATAAATAACTGTTCTACACATTTCTATTTCTCATAATTCTGGCAATACCAGACATTATTGGGGGTATCTACTAGTCCCACACATAGAAAATGGAACCACTTTGTCTCACAGACATACCCAGAGCACCCGATCATTGGTCTACAATCATGTACCCCTCCACAGACACACCAACGTATAATTTTGGCAACGCCATCATCTTTGGTAGAAAATCTTTCCAATAGTTCTGGCATAATTACATCCTCATGAAATTTTAATGCTACTATGGACTTCCTTTCCCAAAACACCCAGTCTGGTAGAATCATTTGTTCAAAAAAAAACATTCGGAGACCATATGATGAAGTCACAATATTACAATTCAGTGACAAATAGTTGCATCTGAACTGGACTGAAATTTCATTTTTTTTTTTTTAGGCATGAACTAGTCATTTTTGAATATTCATATATGTCCAATACTTTTTCACTAAATGATAAATTTGGACATTTGACTTCTACACATCCATCTTGACAACACTCACAGAATACTAGTCTATCTGGATATGCTCCAAACTGTGGCCACCCAGTACTCACTATAAGTACAAATTCATTAATAATTAATGAGTCATATGGTTTTCTTTTTTCATCTCAGTTTTGTTCTGTTCAACAGTATCATTTTCATGTTCCAATCTCCATTGGATTGCTTTTGTATTGAAAACAATTTTTGTAGGGTAGCATATAGATTTTATCGATGATAAGGATGGTTTGTTTCTGTTTGTCCTACAAACTACTTTGAATTTTGATCCCGCTATTCTTCCAGCTTTCTGAATATACCAATTCTGGTTTGCACTCTGCTCTCTTGTTGGTTCGTCCATCATAGCCCTTTGTTCTCTATTTATCTCAATGGTTATATTTTTTGACATAAACATAAGCTCTGCATGGGATTCTGTCGAAATAAGTTTTATTATGAATGGTACTCAGAGCTGACGGCAGTATTCTACTTACATTTGGTGCTACCTTCTGTTCAAATGGCTCCAAAAATCCTCATCAGTACAGATGTTCCTTCTGCATCAGATATATCTTGCAACATAACTTTCATTTGGTCCGTGGTGAGAGATGGCGGCTCTTTTCGCTCTAGTGTTGTAAATTTCCTTTCCCAGTTTATGTCTCGCACAGGCACAATAGGTATTTGGACTGGAGTTGATAGCAAAGACCAAAGAGAATTTTGTTGTAATGCCTAATTAGTATACTAATAATTATCAAACATAACGCCTGGAAAAAAGTAACTGATTTTTTTGGTAAATTCAGTATATTATAAGTGAATATAGGATAAATAAACTGTAAATACTATTTTTTGTAGTAATTTGTTTTTGAGTTAGAGTTTCCAGGGTGTTCCCATACGGTACTGCTAGGCGGTTTGTCGAGTAAATTATTTCCGATTCTGTGAGCCAGAAATATTCTACAGCTTTGTAAAAACATTTTATTTCTTAGTGTGGAACTCTTTGAAACATTCGATACATAATCCTTAGTCACACTTGCAGCACATTGTGCGACCCCTACTTTTGCAATTATTTCTGGCGCATCTCCTCCTTTTGTTGTTAGGGACTGGTATCACGTAATGATCTGAGTTATCAAACCTCAAGTCTTCATTCATTCTGGAGGCTCTTCCCGTTGATTTTGGAAGATTTCTGTATCTTGTAAAGTATGTCTGAAATTGAATTACTTGATGAAATTGAATGTAAAAAGAAATATGAAAAATACCTGCACCACACTTCGTCTGAATTCAAGTTGAGGTATTGTACGACCCGATTTCTAGTATAGCTGCCAAGCATCGATGGAATAGGTGAATATCGGCCAATACCATTTTTTTCCTCTAATACCAATCCGATTACTGAAATTTGAAAGATAATAATAGAATGGTCTTACCTCAGTCGCACATAAAACTCACTTTGCTATCCCCTCATCCATCAAATCTGGTCCACCCATATTTTTGTTACATTGTAATATAGCATGTGGTCTCGTGATTGAAACCTTTTTTTTTTCTGAACGGCAAAACCGATCAACGTTTCGAATTGGCTGAACTCCATAAGAAGTACTAGCTACGGTAACAACGCTGTTATTCATGCAGCGAATGTATTGAATTCCACTTCTTTTTTCGAGGGAGGTGCAATAACTTCCTCTATCTTGTTTTTCATGAGAGCTCTGGGAGTTAGTGGGCATTCCTTGGGAACGCGATTGTCTCGAGTCGTCCCTGTGACACCATAACCATTTTGTTTTAGGACATAAAGAATTTTCGGTCCAGTAAAAAGATTGTCTAGAAATATATTGTATCGAAATGATTTTTTGATGTTTCTCACATCTTGGAGCATTTGAACAAGGGGGGCTGCACATTTCCCAAAATACAACTCGTAATCATTCTTTGCCCTTAGATTTTTGCTTTGGTATATCTCAAAATTTACCAAATATCCACATGGCTTATTTAGGCACCAAATCTTGTATCCAAATCTAATTGGTTTGCCACAGATGAATTGTTTACATCCGTGGCGTCCGTAATATCGAATCATCGATTTATCATACGACAAGTTTGGTTCAGGTACGAAGTGTTCAAGAAATTCGTTTTTTAAATAATCCGTTGAAGGTCTTAGCTTGTACATTTTGTCGTCTGGATCTACAGCGGTATTATCAGCAAAGTGGATAAAGCGACAAATTTGTAGAAACCGATCTCTTCTCATTGCTTCATATACCAAATCATTTCGCATATCTCTTGAAGACTCCCAATAACTACGTTTTGAAGGAAGTTTGTTGTTACCACTTACTAACAAAATGGCTATAAGAACTCTCAACTCTTTCACAGAGACCTGTGGATCGGGACAATTTTTAAAAAGTGCATAATTTGTTGTCTGCTAAGAAATGACCTGCAATAACTCATCAGTAAAAAAAAGTTCAAATAGTTCTCAATGGGTCATATATTTGTTCATATCATAGTTGTCTTTTGGGAAGTAATGCTCAGTAAATAATGAGTCTGCGTCGTCACAATATTTTGGAAAAGCTGGAACTTTGTGAAGTTTCAATTCAGTCTTGTTAGTTTTTTCAGTGTTACTAGTGGACATATTTCCTATATTTTCCTCCATCAAGTAGCCGTTGCTGCTTGTTCCTGCCGAAATTTCATTCTGTAAATCACTGTTCGAATCATCCGCGATTCCACCAAGTCTCCTAGAATTCGTGAAACGTATCTCGGTTCCAGCAGTAAGCTGTCGAGAGCTCAGATTATCAGCTAACCCTCCCTCGTCTTCATCAGCGGAGTCCTCATCAGTCGGCACCTGGCCCTCTGGAGGTTCTATAAATACCTCTGCGACTTCCGTATCCAAGTTTGATGCATAAGCACTGTCCAAGGCTACTTTTAACGTGATTCCACTATGAAAAATGATTATTCTTATTATTCTTAAAAATAAAATAAAAATTCGGCAAAGCGCCTAGAGGTTCCATATGGAAACACCCAATTTTCATTCCATCTAGAAAAAAAATTGCAACACTTTTGCGGAAACTACATTATCACTAATCAGTACCAAATTCCAGTTTCATGGTAGAACGATTACAATGGAATAACTCTTGAAAGAGAAGGAATTGTTATACTTACACAAAATTAATGCCCTCCATTTCGTCTATGTAAAAACACGTTGCAAAAACAATATCGTTTAGAGTCGCAGAAAATAAACGAGCACAATTCACCGGGTCATTAATATAAAGAAGGAAGTGTCGGAAGCCAACTGATTTGGATAAACTCAAGAAGAGACCGTGCAAGTATCCCCACCACACATCTGAAAAACATGGCGCGTAGTGAGCCCGTATGGTGACGCTAGGCGCTAATGGGTTGAAATAGTGCATACCTTTCCAATCAACAGGAGAATATTATCAATCATTTTAGTTCCTGCCTTAACAATGAAACCAGATTCGAAATATTTGTAGGCTTGAAGATTTCTATAAGCCTCAATTTGTTCCTTTATATGAAAGCTGGGTGTTAGAATTAAATAACTAACAATATCCATATTTGTGAATGTGGAACACCATCAATGGAAAAGTTTAGGCTCTCCACATCAAGGGTGTATGGATCCAGTCCATTAACTACCCTCAACTTTTGAGAATAATAAATAAACCATCAGCTTTGAAGTTTATGGTAAAAAATTAAAAAAACCAGAAAACACATCTCACGATATTCAGCATACCTTTTGCCAACATCCGGATTTTCCACTGACTACGTTTAAAGATACGCACTCTCCATAAAATACAAAAATTATCCTTCTAAATTACTACAAAATATTTTCAAAATACCACAAAATACAAAGAAAACAGTTTTATGAGCATAAAACAACACGATAGTCTGAAGAAAAATCAAATCCTTACGAGGCCGATTTCATTGTTTGACCATCGCCTCCATATTGACAGCCGGAATTTCACTTGGTTTGGATTGCCCCATTCTGATGAAAATGTCGAAAAAATAATTGAACCTTAAATATTCGGGTCATGAGTCGTAATTTGAAAGTTGCGCATGCGCAGTAGTTTTCAGCGCCCGCATGAAAGATGACAGACTTATTTTCGTGACTTGACTTTGTTCCCACAAGTTTCAATATAGTGTTATGCATATTGGTAGTTGATAAATATATGTAAATTGGTCGTGAGCGAAGGATAGAAAGAAAGAGACAAGTGTTGTTCAACTGTTTTTTCAAAATAAGTTAATTCTATCGTGATCCTTTTCCGGGATTTTCAAAGAAAATGGATTTGATCGACAAGAATTTTTTGCGAGGGTTGGCCCCCATTTTATCCGGAAATTATCCCTCTCAATTACTACAAAACCTTTTCAAAACACCACAAAATACAAAGGAAACAGTTTTATAAGCATAAAACCACACGATGGTCTGAAGAAAAATTAAATCCTTACGGCGCCAATTTCATTGTTTGACCATCGCCTCCATATTGACAGCTAAAATGTCACTCGGTTTGGATTGCCCTGTTCCTGTGAAAATGTCAAAAAAATTATCTATCCTTGAATATTTGGGTCATGAGTCGTAATTCAAAAGTAGCACAAGCGCAGTAGATTTCAGCGCCCGCATGAAAAACGACAGACTTATTTTCGTGACTTTGTTTCCACAAGTTTTTATATTGATTGATAGTTCATCAACTACGTTATGTAAAGAAATACATTTCAAGCAAGTCAAAACAATAATGTTCAAGCTATACAAACAGATTAACAACAAACAAACATTTCAGATAGATTACAAGTTAAAAAAAATGTGAACGGTTTAAATAAATGATTAACAAAATAGGTATATAACAAACATTCCATTTACACGAACACAAATATCAACAGTGGTGACACAAATGTATATGAATGATACAAGCATGATGTTGATGATACGATCATCAAGTTAGGAGGCCACAATTAAAGAGATTCAGATTCAAACATGTGAGTGGCCAGATACTCGTTGACACTATAAAAACAATGTGTTGTTAAGAGATTATTGGTAATTCTCTTGAAACTACAAATAGGTAGATCTCTAACAGTGGGTGGCAATATATAATGAATATTAACATTGAGTGTATTGATCGAGGATTTGTGTAGTTTCAGCCTGCGTGGTCTTGAGAGATTAGCACCTCTAGTGTTATGTTCATGAACCTGTGAATTAGTCAGATGTTCGTTTTTGTGGGTATGAATTTCCAATAGAGATTGATAGATAAAGATAGATGGTATAGTCATTATGTTCAGTTTTTTTAAAAGGGGTCGGCAGGTATCTCTGAAACATGCATTTGACATTATTCTAATAGCTCGCTTTTGTAGTAAGAATATTTTCTCAGCACTGGGGCAGTTTCCCCAAAGTAAAGTTCCGTAGCTAGCATGGGAATGAAAAAAAGCATAATATGCTGATTGAAGAGTGTTCAAGCTGACAAAATTCTTCAATTGCCTGAGTAAAAATAGATATTCAGAAAGTTTCGAGCCTAATTCTTCAATGTGATATGACCAATTCAGAGTATCGTCTAGGGTGATGCCTAGTAGTTTGACAGTTCCACCTTTAGCTATGTTATTATTTGTAGAGAATGTGATAGTTTGAGTTTTATCTTTATTTGGTTTCAGAAGGTTGGCATTGAACCATTTCTCAGCCTGATTCACCAGAGTTTTCATTGTGGCAAGCAAGTTCTCATAGATTTGGTTAGTACACAGGAGAGTTGTATCATCGGCATAGATTACGCATTCATCTGGTAATAAGTGAAAGAAGAAGTTGTTTATATAGATGATGAACAAAAGAGGTCCCAAAACAGAGCCCTGTGGTACTCCAGATTCGATTGGCAAGATCCGAGGTTCTATTTTCGCCAAGATCAACGAATTGTTTACGATTGTTCAAGTAAGAGCTGAAGAGGGAAAGTGCAACTCCTCTGATTCCGTATTCATTCAGTTTCATAAGTAGATGGTGGTGAAAAACACAGTCGAACGCCTTGCTCAGATCGCACAATGTGGCTGAGCTATGCTGTTTTTGTTCAAAACCATCAACTATGCTCTTGACCACACGAACAACAGCTTGTATAGTAGAACAAGATTTTCTAAAACCATATTGATCCGTGTTAAGGAGATTGTTTACTTCGAAGTAGAGATATAGTCTTTTTTTAAGAATAATTTCAAAAATTTTCTAAGGGAAAATAATTTATGGACTAGACTTACATATAGATTCAATAGAAAATCTACCATAACTCCAGAAGAGCTATTGTCGTTGAATATGCTCCAATTAACTTTTTGTGGCGATGTTCAGTGTCATGCATATTGGTAGTTGACAAATATATGTAAATTGGTCGTGAGCAAACGATAGGAACAGAAAGACGAGTGTTGTTTAACTGTTTTTTCAAAATATGTTATTTCTATCGTGATCCTTTTTCGGGATTTTCAATGAAAATGGATTCAATCGACAAAAATGTTCTGCGAGGGTTGGCCTCAATTTTCATCAAGAGAAATATGGGCGATATAAGATTGTAGCAACTTGAGGTTAAATTCAAGCTTATTTTCCTGATTTCCACTGGATCCTGATTTCAGGAGGAACAAACGTGTAATTTCGAGGATTTTTGGATTTTCAAGTGTGCCACTCGTGTTTAAATATCGTATCTATTGCATGTGGAATGATACGACAGAAATATGATTGATTTGGACTACCTGATTAGAAGTATCAGAATCAGTGTGAGACTACAAAGAACGAATGCACGGATGGTTTTCATCTAGGACATCTTCAGTAGGGAATTATTGCGTTGAGGACCTTCGAAGAAGTGGTCCAGTGAGGGGTCATCCTTCCAGTCGAAAGCACAATCGTGGGCGCTGTTCAGCCACCCGGTGCCTGATTCAGGGTAACCGACCCATTATATAGCCTCTTCACCGAAGCGGTTAATTATTCTTCCATATTTCTTGCTTCACCGTGTAATTTCTGCATTGTCCTCAGATATTGCGTCTTAGTAAACCGTTCGAAGTAGTCACACAGTCATTTATTGAAAACAGATCCTTTCACGTTACGTTTGTCTCACTCTTCAGAACCGAGTCGGAGTCGTCCTGGCTTTGAACCAAAACAAACCTAATGTATCTGTAAGCGGCCCCGTGACATCACAGCGGCACATACCCCTTTACTTCATGATATATCTCAGTATAGTCGGCAAATGATTTATTTACACTTCACCAGTTTGTCCATCAATTATCAATATAAGACCTCAGTTACGAGTACATTCTTTCCTTCAAGGTTTTTTCGCTAGAATAACTGTCTGTCGATCCAGTGTACCTTGGCGGTCTGCTAGCAAGAACTGGCTCAAAATAAATATAGCTAGTGGCGCCCATTTCAGTAACAACAAAAAATATACTTCTGAATGCAAACCCACACCACTGAGCTTGGACAAGGAAGGGTTGCGCACTGAGAGCTATCGACATACAACGACAATACGTTACAAAATGTGTCAATGAAACGGTAATGTCAATAATGTTGAACTATTTGTCAAGAAAACACAGCTATGCCCGAGGTGATTCGACCAACATCGTGAAAATGGAAATAATTTGACACCAGTTGAAATTATGTATGTTGTTTCCATTGTGCAAAATGTGGACATTGAGGAAAATGGCAGTTCATCGAGCAATTAACACGTGATTTCGAGCGCGTGTGGTGTGTTGGTTGAATGAAAATCAGATTTTGTGTATTTTTTGAAATCGAAAAAGCGCTGAAAATGATATTTGTTCGTCTCCCGGAAGTATCCAAAGAGCATTTTGAATTAGTAGGAGTTTTGTTTCTGGCTCATAATTATTTCAAAAGAAGGATAATTTTCATTCTTTTATCGACAAACAATTTTCAGCGGTAATGCAACAAGGTAGGTTATCCTGTATATCAACATCACACACCGAGCTTCTGATGAATTACTGATGAAACAAGGTAGATCCGCTGGGTATGGAAATTATTATGATCATAGATTCTAAGTTGTATATTTCTGGTGGTGTTTTTCCAATGCAATTTTCATTTATACTTTTTCCACCTTTCGCAGAAGTGTTTGCAGTAAGAGTTTAGTTCAAAATTTGATTCATATAGCACCCACTTCATAATACCGCAAGTTATGAGAATCTAATTATATACTCGATTATCGTTCCGATTTTGTTTTGCAACGGTTCATTCGAAAGTTATATATATTGCGGCCTGCTTCCAAAGCCAACGAATACTGTTCCTGGCATTTTCTTGAAAGCACTCTCTTGATATAATAATACTTTAATCACCCAGATGTTAATACTTTGACATGAACAGTTACGGCCTATGGGAATATGTTTTATCACCACTGGCCAGTGATGTACCGTAGGGAAGAGAAACACCCATGGAAATATTGATAAAGTATACCTATATCTTGTTCGTTCCTTTCCTTCAGTAATGATCAGATCTCCATATTTTGAGCTACCACCGAATTATGATCACTATGGATGAAATATATTGCACAAGTGATTTCCATATATTTATTAATAATTTTCCACGCATCCGTTACCAGAAATCAATCAGCGTGGCTGAAATAGGACTGAAGAATCGAATCTGTCCTGAATTTTTCTCCATAAAAAAAATTGGTGTAACCTATGTTACCGTGTAATATTTTTTTTTCTTGTCATATTGAATAAAACAGATCATTTCGAATATTTTCTCCTTGAAAATATGAATGACCGATGTATGATATATCCAAAGGAATTGAAAATCAATGGACATTTCATAATATATTCCATATTTCTGACGTATATATTATATTGTCAACATTTTTTCCAGTAGGATATTCTATCTGCTTGAATATTAGAAAAAATATATTCGAAGTGGGAGTCGCAATGGACAATTTTCAACCGTAATCAGCGACTCGCCTTTTTGTTATCAATGAACGAATGGTTGCAGTACTTGAATAAAAATTGTCCACATACATGGATGAATGATCAATTCATATCCTGTTATCAAAAATTATATTCTTGAATTTATTTTAGAATTATGAATTAGCTAATGATGTCACTCAAATTATCAAAAACCAAAAAAAATTTGGAAAAAGCATCTTATTTTCAAGTTTTTAATCAAGATTTGATACTGTGTATTGAGTGCGCTCTGGTCCATTTCATAGCGGACTTTTTTCAGCTACCGACTACGAGAAGGCGATTTTCTATAGTCGAAAACATGAAAGGAATTTGAAAGTCACGTAGTGAATGTGATACTTCTCTTCATTGATATTTTCATAATGATGAATTTTCGTGCGCTAAAGAAGTCAGTATTGCTCGTATTCTCAGAGCAATACAAGATATTCATGACTTTGGGATCCTATCGAAAAACACGAGAATTACCAATTAAAAATTTCATTTTCCATTCGAGACGGCTGAATACATGCAACCAGCCTGTAAAACCGCATTGACCTCGAAATCTTTTGATAACTAGGAGGCGGTATCAATTGGATGCACACGAAATGAGCTGAGACCAACTTGAACAATATCATCTAACTCCCTTGTGATATTTCCAGGGTGCGGTTTCAACGAGCAGTTCGTTTGGAAATATTCACTTCATTTGTCATATTCGTTCCCATCACTCATCATTGTCGGAGGCTATTTTGTGTTTTCTTTTGGAATTTACACGTTTGTATTAATGTTATTTGCTCGACATTCATGTTCGGAAAAATATAGAATTTTGTATTCAATTCAATTTTAGATTTATGTGGATTAGTAGTTTGGTGATATTCGTGTTGAAATGGGTTTTCTGCAACATTTATGCATTTCGTAGGTAGTCGTGAGTGACATGACGGCTCCCCATCTCACTGATGTTGAAAGTACGAGATTTTGAGATATTGAACATCTACTGCGATGTTCTGTTCATACATGAATGTAACTTTTATAGAACAGCCAATGTCCGCCGCAGATGGCAATTTTCAGAATGTCCCGGAGATGGCACCAAAAAAACTTGTCCTAAGTTTTTTTGATAGCCTTTTCATAGACTCAACCGAACATTCCCAAATTCCCAAAACATTTTGAGCACATTAAATTGCTGTGAATGAAACATTTTTGGAGATCACTTCTTTCTGGAGCCTTTTGTCACCTATTTGGAAATTTGAAGGTGATAGACTAGTCGAGAAGTGGGTTTCCTAAGAAAAATAGTTTTCCAAGTCTCCAAAATACATGAGCAATAGCTCATTCAATTCGGGATGCAATTCTGAGAAAGACACTTCTTTGTTTTGTTTTGCTGATGAAAATTGCAATTGTTATTAACAAAAAACGAAAACAAAAAAGGGGTTCGGTTTTTCGAGAATAACTCAAAAACTATAAGCAATAGTGGAAATCGGAAAAAATATTCTTCAAGAGGAGAAAATTTCAAATCGAAAGTTTATTTTATCTCCTTTATTCATAATTTTAAGTTAACGCCGAAAATGGGGCTCCGCGCGACCGCTACGGCATGCGCGCGCCGTCTCTAGAGAGAAAACACCACCTAAAATAAGTTTTTTATAGTATTAAATATCAATTAAAGAATTTAAACGAATCATGTAGAAATAAATATTAAGTTCATTTTATAACAATTTGGGCATTTGTTAAGTAGTTCGGACCTCGGTTTTCATAAAAAACGGCATTAATGTTTGGATAATAGCTTTAAGAATTGTTCACTCCGCGGAGCCCTTATATATACAGGGTGAGTCAGAATAAGACCGACAAACTCCGACTACAGACTCCTCACCTCATTTACAGGTGGGAAGTGAAGGTTTGTCCTAGAATGCATCCCCTCTGAGATTCAGGGAGTCGAAAGTACGAAAAAATAGGATTTCATTTGTTTTGTCCGAAATTCCCGAAGGAAAAAATTTGAAACTTTGTACACTTTTTCAACGTGCTAATTGGAAGTTATAATCTTTCATTTTCGTGAACCAGTGGCGTACTTACGATGGTATGTGGTCATATGTTCCTTCATATTTTCTTGGTGCAAGTCAATGGACAAATGAGCGTTTGACATCAGTTCAGCTCATCGATACTCAACCTGAAACTAAAGGATTCCATGTGCCTAAAAGTGCAGGTTCCTGAGATAATTGAGAAAAACTGAAGATATGTCCTTAGTAGAGACATAATTTCCTATGTGCAATAATCACATAATGCTAATTTCTTTCAATATAACGCAATATGTGTCAACCTCCTGAACATTTCTTATTGTTGGGAGAATCGGAAACATAGTACGGTAACATATCAGTGAATCCACGACATCGATTCGATCAAATAATATTACGAATGAGAAAATGGAGTTATTGGTCTCATTCTGACTCACTCGTACTATGTTTTTGATTCCCCCAACATTAAAAAATATTCAGGAGATTGACACATATTCCGATATGTTGTAAGAAATCAGCATTATTCGATTATTGCACATAGGAAATTATGTCTCTACTAAGAACATATCTTCAGATTTTCTCAATTATCTCAGAAACCTCCACTTTCAGGCATATGGGATGTTATAGCTTTTAGGTTGAGTATCGATGAGTCGAACGATGTCGAACGCTTATTCGTTCATTCACTCACCCCAAGAAATATGAAGGAACATATGAACACATACCATCGTAACTACGGCACTGGTTTACGAAAATAAAAACTATAACTTCAAATTAGCACATTGATGAACCTCAATTAGTGTACCGAGTTCAAAGGTTTTTTCCTTCAGGAATTTTGGAGAAAACAAATTAAATCTTGATTTTTATCGTAAGTTTGACACTTTGTATCTCAGAGGATATGCATTTTAGGACATATCTTGATGGCAACTTTTCACCTAGAAATGAGGTGAGGATTCTGTTGTCGGAGTTTGTCGGTCTTATTCTGACTCACCCTGTATATATACTCATGATCACGTAATGAAAGTTTTTAAACGTTGTTTGTTTTGTTCATTATAATTTTTTTAAATTATCAAACAATGTTAAAAAAAAATTATCCATATGTTTTGCTATTGGTGTTTTTGCATCCAACGGAGACATTCAATAACATTCGAAAAAAATTGTTTGGGACATTCGCTTATGAATTTTTCACAAACAAATTGGCTGGTTTATTGAAAAAAAAATGGTTTTCTGTTGTCGAGAGAATAAAATGTTAATGAAACAAAATTCGTGAAAAACATTCTTATTGTTTATGATCGTTTTTTTATATTTCCATTATTTAAATGATTATTTAAGAATATTTTTCCTCCATTAATTATAATTGGCATTTCTCAATGGAATAACAAAAAATTGAAAATATTCATTAAATATGAAATTGTTCATCGAGTCAACAATTTGTTATAGACAAATTCCGGAATTCATTATATTTTTTTTTTCTGAAACAACCAAAAATTACAGAAACAACCATATGCAATATTGTCGTAAAAAAAATGCTTCATATTTTTTATAGATTTTTCTTAAATTGCGGTATATGATGCTTCTAGAAATAATTGAAAAAACAACTAATGAATTATTTTACAAAAAAAAAACTGTATATCATGAGTATTTATCAACATATATGTAATAAACACCGCTAGAATACATGATGAACTTGACATTATTCAAATAAATCCATGTATTTCATGAACAATATATGTTGATGACTGAAACAAACATTTTTTGAATAATTCAAATACTAGCCTACAGAAAACTTTTTAACAGGAAATAAAACCATCGAAAAAACCAACTGAAAAATAAAAAATAAAATGAACCTTTTCAGTCTCAATAACTAAGCTCCAAAACTGATGTTTGTAACTTATTTTTGAGTTGGCGCCAAACAAACACACAAGCTATTTCATTACGTAAAGCGTAGAATGATGGCAGCGGTGTGCGAAATCAATATCAGCGAGTGGTCGTGCAGAGAGTGCTTTCTTCTTCTTCTCCTTCGCACAAAGTGGGCCGGTTCCGAAGAACCCCGTACACGTAGGCCTCTCTATATGGGCCCATTGTGCGCCCACTAGTTCTGAGAAAATCAGCTGGGCATGCCGATTTCTTTGACAAAATTCAGCAACTTCCTCAGCTGAATCTCCTTGACGTCCTCTGGGTTCAGAATTATGCTCCCAAGGTTGATCTCCCTCTGGTGCACCAAGGCTGGGCACTCAGTGAGGATGTGCGACGATGTCTCGTCATCTTCCAGGCACCATCTACATAGGAGATTATCTGTGATCCCGATGAGCTCCATGTGCCTGTTCAGGTGATTATGTCCCGTTAGGAGTCTTGATGTCCCGTCTGTTAAGTGACAGGATCTCTTTAGAGAGTGCTTTTCTGGAATATTATTTTTCATCGCTGGAGATTTCACGTTGCATTTTTATGTTATTTAGTTTTGATCATTTCTTCGAAGTAATTTATATTCATTGATTGTTTGTTAGGCGCCGACTTAAAATTAGTAACATACATCAGTTTTGGAGCTCAGGTATTGAGACTAAGAAGGTTTATTTTATTTTTTGCTTTTCAGTTTATTCTTTCGTCGATTTCAGTTTTTGTTAAAAAGTTTTTATTTTTCAATTTTCAGTGGCTAAAATCTACTGATTGCTACCCACTTGATTTGGATTACTTTCAAAATACCCACCTATCCACGTTACTTTCACTATAATCTGTTATATTCTATAACTAGCTAGTACTAACAACTTCGTCCGCGTTAAAGTTTGTTTTCTTTTGGATGACTGAAAATACTGAAACAAGTATTCCTTTATTTGTAACAGAAACCTCAAATACCAATTTGTATGACCTTAACTTCCAAACTAATGGAACCCTTACACAAAATCTCACCCCCGAGGGGTTGTATTCATGAAAACACAGTACTCCTTCATTTCTTACAGGGACCTAAAATACGCATTTTTGTTACTCTTATTTGAGTACTAACGGAACACCCATTACAAACTATCACCCCTTTGGTGGTTGAAATTATAAAAACACTGAAATACACATTTTTTCTATTTGTATCAAAGACTTCAAATATCATTTTTTTCTGACCTCAACCTAACCTAACCATATAGACTTTCAACCCCCATTTTACCTCAAATTTTGTTGAATTTTCAGAAACCCTGGAACACATTTATCTCCATTTGTGAAGAAGAGCCCAAATACTGATTTCCATTACTCTTATTTCATAACCAACTGTATAACCACTTCCACCCCACTTCTCACCCACCTTTTTACTCCTTCAGGGAGGAAATATCAAAAATATATGCTGTCAAGTTCTGAGGACCAGCGGTTTGGTCTGCACGTTAATCGTATAATAGAAAATGAACGAGTCAGTTAGTCAGGACATATTACCGCAAATATTAGCTGCTGTGAACCGTTGAGGAGATCTTCTGACTATCTTTCGTCCCCATCATCAAGTTAACTCTGGGCCTCCATATGTTGTATTGTCATCAGAACTACATAAGTGTGAGAAGTTTCAACAAAATTGGTTCACAGGTGTAAAATCAATGAATCATCTCCTATTTTTCCACTTCAAGGGGTGTTATTCAAATAGGACCAAGTTCGAAGCATACCCTATACAATAAAAAACGAATCATCCAAATCGGATGACCCAGTACAAAGTTATTTCTGGTAGAAATCCATATTCCGTACAGATTAATATGGTTATGCAAATATCATAATTCGATGTTGAATTCGAATGTAATATCAATAAATATGTAACCGAAGCAATGAAGAAGACAAATCGCAACCACAATCATGATAATATTCTCATGAAAATATTGAAGGGTCGAAACCTATCAGAGATTGATTCATCAGCATGAACTATCTATCATATTCAACAAGTCATGTGGACCCAGCTCTCATTTTGTTCTCGAGTATGTCTCTTCACTGCCTGCATCCATATGTTCTTCGCCTCCTGCTTAAGGTCGGTTCCGACCCCAGAATTTTTTTACCATTATTTTTTTCCTTTCTTTCGCATGTAACCTGCCCATTGCATTTTTTTGATTTCCTTGAAATCAGGTCAGAATAGTTTTGCAAATGATTATTTTCCCTTCTTTTGGAAATACGAATTGACCTCATGAACGTTCCGAGACTCCCGGCGAATCTGTTTTCCTTCACTTCAGCAACGCTGTAACCTTTCTTTTTCAGCCATGCCGCTATGTGGGTAAATCCCTGAGCCATTTCCACCGTCATCGAATTGATAATACTTATAATGAAAATATGTGTCTCTATTTCATCCGTAGATAATCTAATACAACGAGTAGATGGAGCGGTATTCAAGGAAGTTGAACCCCCCCGCAATATCCAACATGTTCATCAATAAAAATAAAAAAGGATACTTTTTGCATCAACAAATTGGAAGCGAGATAACAGAAAATCATGAAAAACCCATTCCAGAATTGTTTTACAAATTGACTGAGAGAGAGAGAGAGAGAGAGAAAGGGAGAGAGAGAGAGATATTTGAAAGGATTGAACATAATTACTGAAGATGCTCAGATGGGGCCGAAAAAGAAGAATTTTCAAGCCGACTGGAATTGAAACAGTCCAGGAGAAAATGATATAATGGCAGAATGAATGGAAAATGGGAATGATGGTATGAAACATGAAATATAAAAAGTAATTGAATATATATTATAAATATATATATATATATATATTTATATATATTTATATATATTTATATATATATATAATAATATATATATATATATATATACATATATATATATATATATATATATACAGTGCTTCTCGAAAGTCCCCTGCCCCCTCTTAGTTTTGAAACGATTATACATGAACAAGTGAAATTTGGAAACTGAATATTAAAGGTTGTAAACTCCCCTAGTAGTGATGATAGATGATGAAATCGTCAAAGATGACGTCACAAGGCCATTGTTACCAATAATTTTGAATGGAACCCTACGGCAAGCGACACCTCTTTTAAAAGGTATCGAAAAAACCCATTCAATGATACTTATTTTGTTTGTGTTAAAGACAGGCTTGGCAACTCGCTTTTAAGAAACGCAAAGCTGTGATGAATTAAATCAATTAATACTGAAATCTCAGATTCAAGCTCCGCTTCTGGATAGCTGACGTTTTTGTTAGTCTCCCTAATTCGACGTTTTTGTAATTGTCCAAGTTTTTGTACATTTAATAATTTGTGTATTGTCGATCGAACGTTCAACTGTTTCAGCAGCTTCTGGTACTTTTAATATTTGTATACATTTTAATAATTTGTTAAACTGTTGTGAGCCGAATGTTCAAGTGCTTCAAGAAGCGAAATGGTACGTGCTTCAGGTGATAAAGTAGCAGCGATCCTAATTCTTGGTGAAACTGGACAAAATATTAATGCAGCAAAACGCATTTTTAATGAGAGGTTTCCCGATCGCCCCGTTTCGAAGACTCATTCAAGGGAGCTTCTTCGTAAGTTTGAAACAACGGGTAGTATAAATGATGCGGAACGATCTGGCAAACCACAAATTTCTGATGAGAAAAAAATTGATATACTGGCAGAAGTGATAGTTAATCCTACTTCTTCAACAACTCACGTTGCATCTACCTGTGAAGTCAGTCGAAGTACAGTACACAGGCTGTTGAAAAAACCAAATTTCATCCATACAAATTTAAAATGGTTCATCAACTCTCCGACGACGACCCAGACCGACGACTAGAATTTTCTGAAAATATGGAAACTAAAACTAACTAACAGCCAGACTATGTCAAAACAATTTGTTTTAGTGACGAAAGTACTTAATGGGAATGCAAATACACATAATGTGAGGTATTGGAGTGACGCAAATCCTCACCTGTTTCGTGAAACACATACTCAATTTCCCCAGAAGGTGAATGATTGGGCAGGTATCCTGAGAAACCACATCGTTGTTTTTTTTTTAAATACTAATTTAACTGGTGAGGTTTATCTGGAGCTGTTGCAAAACGCAATAGAACCGTTAATCCTTGAAATTTTGGAAGATAATCCAGATAAATTCGGCAATTTGGAAATAACATTCCAACAGGATGGTGCTTCTCCACACTATTACGGTGCAGTGAGATGATATTTGGATGAGGAGTATCGTGGTAGATGGATTGGACGACGAGGTTCAGCAGAATGGCCAGCTCGATCACCAGACCTCACACCTTTGGATTTTTACCTGTGGATGTACCTTAAATCGAAGGTTCACGCCACTGAACCTGACAATATTGACGTTTTGAAACAACGTATTGTTGCAGAATGTGAGGCTGTTTCCGCAGACAAATTTGCAAAAGTATGAGAAGAGTTTAAAAATAGGATATTTCACTGTCGGGAAGTAAATGGAGGTCACTTCGAACAATGTCTCTAAGGAGATACTGATTCTCAAATCTGTAATTGATATCATACCGAATGGAATTTAAATTTTTATGTTTACTAATGAGCCATTGAAACTGCCATAAACACAAACAAAATTAGTATCATTGAATAGGTTTTTTCGATACCTTCTGAAAGAGGTGTCGCTTGCCGTAGGGTTCCATTCAAAATTATTGGTCACAATGGCCTTGTGACATCATCTTTGACGATTTCGTCATCTATCATCACTAGTAGGGAAGTTTACAACCTTTAATATTCAGTTTCCAAATTTCACTTGTTTATGTATAATCGTTCCAAAAATAAGAGGGGGGGAGAGGACTTTTGAGAAGCAGTGTATATATATATATATATATATATATATATATATATATATTAGATAAAATCACACAAACATGGAAAAATGCTATTCCAAAACACAAAAAGGACAATAGAAGCTTGTGGTGTTCTAAAGAAAAATACAGTGAATACAGCATTCAAAATTCTATCCATAACAAAACATAATAAGTTACAGAACTATACGCAGCTCATCCTTAGTAATGATTGGGTGTTCGGGGGTGATCTTTGGGTGATGGATCTAATTTTCACTTCAAAGATGTTTTAAATAATATGTTATGAACATCAAATATAATAAAATGCTGTTTTGGTGAGTTTTAACGTCTTGATGACACAAAGCGGTGATGAAAATGGGAGAGTTGGCTGAATCATAATATAGCTAGTAATACACGTTGTATTCGAAAATTTAATGAAAAATGTACGTTGAGGCAGGGATCGGGGTGTATCAAATGCAAAATCGTCGAGTCATCTTTATAAGATACAGCATTAAAAGTACATCTGGTACAATTCAACTATATCGAGTAAACGGGTATGTTTCGGAAATATCTATTGAACATCCCCAGCTAATGTATATCAGGCAATAGATTGTTGAGAACATATTCTGGCTGGTTTTCCGATGGAATATGATATGGTTTTGTTTGGAAAAAATGTGAACATTGGTTAGTGATCAAAATCAAACTGCCGCTTAGTTGAACAATCCATTATTGAAATATGATTTATATCAAGTTGTATCTGAACCTACACGCATAACTGAAAATTGAGAATTATTATCGATATTATCTCAACTTATAACAAAACCATCCTTAACTGGGTTGGAACAGCAAATATGGAAGAATATCAGACAATATTTTCATCAATAGGGAAATGAAACTGAAATAGAAAAAATTACCACTTACTTTTTATTTATGTCGCATTATCAGTAATTTTGACTATGATTCTTCTCAATTAGACTTGTATTTGATGAAGTTTGCAACTATAAATTATATTGAGAGTATCAATGATCGACTTCACTAGAACTCACAGGAGAAAATTTGGAGTTTCATTCACTATAGTAATAGTAATAGTAATAGTAGTAATAGTAATAGTAATAGTAATTTATTGTACAGAATAGTAAGAATTTAAAAATTCTTGTGCGGGTTGAAACTAAATTAAATTAAATTAATACATTTGAATATATCTTATACAGTAGGGTCTAGTATAGTTTATATAATAGAATACACTTTTAAATACATTCTTATATGTTTCAAGAGCAATAGAACAATTGAGACTAATATATATTATATAATAAGTACACTCTTGAATTTTATGAGTGTCGACTAAGAGTGCGGTGACAATATTTTTGGGAATTGTATTAACATTAGATAAGGAAGTACAGTAATTATACAAAAACAGTTTATGAGTGAAGAAGTTAATAAGATGGGGCAGATGTGGTGGTTCAGAGTAGGTTGAGAGGGATGTTAGAGGAATATTATCATTGGCATTGAGAGAAAGTATATATCTGTAGAACACAGAAGTAGAATATAACACAGTTGCAATTATGCAATTACTTTTAAGTTAAAACTTGAATTTAATAACGATGATTGTCGCATTGCAATGTGGCATACGAAGATCTTTAAAGGTCCATAGTTAGGTATGAACTTGGATTTAACATAGTACGATTGTCAGTGTACGGTTATTATGAAGTACTTATTAGATTTAAAAAAGGATCATGCTCAGGTAGGCGATATGAATAGAACCTAATTCTTATCATTGTGTACCTGGGTTGTCTATCATTGACCTGGTATTTACCGTTCATTAATAGAATCATCGATTGGAGGAATTCTATCAAGTAATTATCCAGATTGACTGCATCTTCAAATGAATAAAAAATATTTCTTTCCTCATTTTCCATGTTAGGGTTATCAACAGTTCTCCAGAACTCCTAAGGGTTTGACTTCTATTCGAACAGGAAATATGCATTTGTTTCCAATTTATCAGCAGAATTGACGATATAACTAACTCTGTAACAGTTCCAAGAAACAACTTTTTTATATTCCCATAATGCTTGATTCATCAATTCCATCACGAATTTTGAATTTGGAGTTAATCTAGGGACATCTGGATTAGGTATTTCCATATTAAGAAGGAGAACATTCTCAATTTGAAATTGAATAGAAAGATTCTTCTGAAAATTGAAAAATATACGTTATTAATATAGTTTTTTTTTGTAATATCTAATAGGAAACAACAACTTTTTCGGCTAAAACCACGCTGGACATTGAACTTCATCTTATAGATAATGTGAAAGGCTCCTTACTCAACAGAAAAAATCTGAAAGTAAAAATTTGCATTTTCATTCGGATAGTTATTTGATTTTTTCTTCCATCTTTGCATAGTGAAATTGCTTCTAGAAAATGTGTTTTCCAATTCTTCCGGTCTTCCTGATGATTCTGAAAGCGTGAAATAGATTTTTGTCGATAAAAATGTATTGAGGACCCAGTGAATGCGATGTCACTCCTGCATCAATGTTATACCGGGTGACACAGGATATCGGGCCACCCCTGTAACTTCTGCATTCATGAACGGATTTTCCTGAAATTTGGTACAGTTATATAAGCAACCATTTCGAATTTGATCACATTACAATCCAATGTGGCAGACTTCCGGTTTTTCTGGAAATGCCAGTAACTTTGTTTTTTCAAATAGAACACTCTGTATATTTTAACATATTCGAATTCAACAGGTCAAAGCAAGTCCATACCTCATGTCAAATGTCATTTTTTCAAAACAATTGAAATTAAAATTGTTTTTCCATTTTACCTCTTGGATACATGGGATTTGGTCGAAGCTATTCACAATGAGTCGCAAATAACAGAAAAACTTTATTTTTTCTGAAAAATTATTTCTTGTGTTATTATTTGATGAGTCAATTCAGTCACATCACATTTTGATCAAAAATTTTCTTTTTTCAAAAGGAACCCCTATTGGCCACCTATCTGTCTCTCTAGAACATTAATTAAGGAAAAAAATTACATATCATTTTTGTATTTCGGTGCTGTAACAATTTGCATAAATTCAAAAATCTACAACTAGTTCGTGAGTTTCCTTGCAGTTTGAATAATTTTTCAACTTAGTAAGCTGTGGAAAACAACATTTCTGCATCTTGTCAACTAATTGTGTGAATTATACTTATAAGCACGATAATGGTGTTTTTTTTAATTATTCCAGCGTTTTCTCGACTTACATTGCATTGGTATTCCAATTCCCGCGTCGAAGCGGTTGGATCAAAATCAACATAAGCAAAACGTTTATTTCTGCCTCCTCACTTACGATCATCTTCTCCATTGTTGGTTTTTTTTCTGTGTGGGTATTGTTCAGCGTATAACTGACAAGCGGCGACACTGTTTTGAAGACATTCTCCGTAAATTAATAACATATCAACCTGTTCACTTCTTGTGAACCTATAATTTTGATTGTACCTTTCTACTGAACTATTTCTCGGAAGTCAACTGATTTTCGAGAGTTGAGATGAAAGATGACAGCGAAACACAATTAGTTGACAGGATTCAAAAATTTTGTTTTCCACAGCTTAATAAGTTGAAACATTATTCGAACTGCAAGGAAACTCATGAACTAGTTGTAGATTTTTGAATGTATACAATTTGTTACTGCACCGAAATAGGAAAATGATATGTAATTTTTTTCCTCAATGAATATTCTAGAGAGACAGGTAGGTGGCCCATTGGGGTTTCATTTGAAAAAAAATAATTTTTGATCAAAATGTGATGTGACTGAATTGATTCATCAATAAATGATACAAAAAATAATTTTTCAGAAAAAATTAGGTTTTTATGTTATTTGCGACTCATTGTGCATAGCTTCGACCAAATCTCATTTATCCACGAGGTAAAATATAAAAACTATTTTAATTTCAATTATTTCAAAGAAATTACATTTGAACTTGTTTTGACCTGTTGAACTTGAATATGTTGAAATATACAGGGTTTGAGAAAACAAAGTTACTGTCATTTCCAGAAAAAAACGGAAATCCGCCATATTGAATTGTAATGTGATCAAATCCGAAATGGTTGCTTATATAACTATACCAAATTTCAGAAAAATCCGTTTACGAATGCAGAAGTTACAGGGGTGGCCCGATATCCTGTATCACCCGGTATATGATTTCGGGTGAGTACTTCATCTCAGAAAAATTCTTCTCTGCCCCATCCATTTATATGAGTCCCCAATCGAGACTGGAATAGAAAATCAAATAACTATCTGAATGAAAATGCAAATTTTCACTTTCAGTTTTTTCCTTTTGAGTTATCTATCAGTTGAAGGTCAATGTCAAGCATGGCTATAGCCAAAAAGTAGTTATTTTATGGAAAAATCGAATTAAACGGTTTTCTTCACATAAAAGATTCAATGTAAATTGTACTCCGTACTGATGAGGGATTATTAAGATGGAATTTCAGAAATGCTTTTTCTCCACGTTTCATGGTGTGATTGGTGAGATTCGTCGGTTGTTTGTAATAATTCCAATGGGGAGACAGATCGCTCTTCCTATTCCTAGTCGAAGCCTTATCGCGAATTTTCATCAACAGTCTCAGGTTTTCTGTCAATCACGGTGCTTTTGCTTTGGTAATGCGCACGGTTCTCAACGGTGCATGTGTATTGAATAATAAAATAAAATCATATATTGGTGGCAACTTCATCAAATACAAGTCGAATAAAAACGGAAGCCAACATTTTTAATATTAACGAAAAATTTGACATGAATGAAAAATGGGTGGTTATTTGATCTTTTGAGATTTATTTTCCAATCGATGAAGCAATGATATGATAATCTATACATATTTGATGTTTTAACCCAGTCAATGAGGTTTTGGTTGGACGTCAGAATAATGGCTTGAAGACTTTTTGATTTTCATTAATGCGAGTAGGTTCAGACACAACTTGATCTGAATCATATTTCAATAAATGTTTGTTCAACTCAGCGGAATTTTTATTTTTATCACTTCATATCATATATCCTCCGAACAAAACCACACCTTGTTCCATCGAAAAACCAGCAAGCATATTTACTCAACAATTTATTGCATTGACATTTACTAAAGGTGGTCCATAGATGCTCCCAAAACATATCTGTTTACCCGATATATATGAATTTTACCAGATATATTCCAGTGTTGTATTTTGGATATATAAAACCTTCAGGATCATTTCTTATCATCTTATATTCAGTAGTTATATCACAAGTGATAAATATTTTGATATATTGGTTCCATTCTCCATTTACAAACCACCTTGTATATAAGTAGTCTTACAGATAACCATGTATTTCACCAATCGTTTTCGATCCAAGGAATGAACATTCATATATCTACTCAGAGAGAATTATATTTCAGGTATTATTCAACATCACTACGAATTACATTCAACATCAATTCATTTTATTCTCCGGAGAAATAATTCACATATAAACAGTTATTCATTTTTCGGCAGGATCGTGAAGATGGTGGGAGAAAAAGCAATATAGAAAGATGCAGGAGAAAGCTCAACTACTGGATCCGAAAAAAAAAATATAATTACTGCAAACTGTGAACTGTGAACATCGCTCCGTGACTTTCGAGTCTTTCAGTGAGACATACAGTGACAATGAAGTGGAAAAGTTCACTAATTGTGCATGATAGTGCGAACTCAATTCTGAAGCTGTTTTCGTCCTATAATGCTCAACAATGGTTGATTGCACCGAATTTTCAACGGCGATAAGCAGATTGAAGCCGAAAATTCCTGCAAAAGCCCTGTTCACTCGTCGTGTATTTCCAATAGTATTGATACACTGGCCGCAATGAATGCGGTACGGGGTCTCTCTCTTTTGTAGATACGAAGACAGTATTGAGGATTGTTTCTCAATTAACAAAAAAGAAATCAGTCAGCTTCTAGACTAAAAAGTAGATAATGCGTTATCCAAAATTAATGTTAAAATAGCGTCTTTAGAATCGGATGTGACCAAAATATTCAAGGATTCGGCACTCGATAGTACCCCAACACCATACTCTGATGTGAAGAATGATACTCACCCCGCAGTTATTATTTATTCTGAGAATGAAAATCGGTCTATCACAAAAACGGAGTCTGAGCTTATGACTAAAGTCAACCCATCCGAAAATGGTCCCCACTTGGCCAAAATCAAGAATATGACAGATGGCGGCATCCACATCGGATGTGAGTCTAAAGAAGATAACGAAAAAATGGAAAGACTTGTTGAAGAAAAAATGGCGGAATCCTGCGTGGTTCGGTAGTTTACTGGTATGTACCCAAGAATTCGCGTGATAGGAATGTCTGAACAGTACTATTACTTGATTTATTAATTAAATGTAATTCCGATATTTTCTCTGGATCTTCCGACTGTACTTCAGTTGAAACTTTTCCCACTAAGAAAAATTACAGTATTTTCCGAACTGTGATTCAAACGGAGAAACATTGTTATGACAGAATAATGAAGACCGGCAATCTGTTTATTGGCTTTGATAGTAGCGTATTTGATGCAATTGATACTTCTCGATATTTAGCATATAACGAATTCCACCATTTCTCTAGAAAATGTAACAAGCCTCTCTCTTTCCCACAAATACGGAAGTGCACTAATTGCGTTGAACTTGGTAGAACAATTGTCTCATTTGATCATGCGGTGCGGGAAAAAAAGGAATGTACTGCTTACCAAACAGATGCTGTAGAAAAATCAAAATTGACGTGTTTGGCTGTTCGTAGCAATCATCTTCTTCCGAAATATTGAATAATCTTGTGTCTTTCCATGATGATATCTGTCCACAAAATAGAAACAGCATAGACATTTTTATCAAATCACTCGAGGTTTGCGATCCAAAACAGACCTTTTCTCAAACTCAATTTCAGTTATGGATTATCCAATTGTTGCATTGACAGAAACGTGGTTGAACGACTCGATCATAGATGAGGAGCTATTCCCAAACTTTTATCAAGTATACCGCTCAGATAGAAATTTCAATGAATGCAATTGCACAAGAGGCGAAGAAGCTCTTATTGCAGTGTAAGATTCGATCGCCTCCTCACATGTTGACTTGACACCTTCAATTCCTCATGAACTGGTCACTCTAGACATTGTTATGGTGGAGATAGTTTTCAATTCAACTCCACTATTTGTCATCAATATTTATGTTCCTCCCTCTCTGTCAAACGAAGAATTATTTATTTCCGAAACACTCACCAACTTCCAATTTCCCTATAGCAGTGGCATTCTCGTAATGGGTGACCTCAATATACCTTCATATGTCTCGTTTATACAGGGTGACCAACTTATTGCAACAAACAATATTTAAAAGAACTTTCTGGAAATCAGTAATCTGTGACGGTATAACTGCATTCATAATGATCATGGGAGAAAACTCGACTATACGGTAGTAATGCTGAGTGCAGTGTCGAGAGATCATCTGATTCCTCAGTACCCGAAGACAAACATCACTTCGCCTTGAATGTTCATTGTGAAGCGAATATGGCTCTCAATCTGAAAATAATTTCCGCCGTCTCTTACAATGATGAGTACAACTCCAGGAGAGCAGATTTTCTCCGGTTGTATGATCTTATAGATGATATTGACTGGACCTTTCTTGAAGCTTCCGATAGATCAAATGATGCTTGTACTCACTTTTACGGAAAAATGTATAATGCATTGAGTACCCGTATGAACTGGTAACGTCAAGCGTAAATATCCGCCGTGGTTCGACAGGAAAATTATTCGTCTGGTACTCCTCAAGGCTCAGCATTGGCGTTCTTCCAAAAACATTGGGGACATTTCTGCCTGGGATACATTTCCTCGTTTGAGGGCAAAGATCAAGTCTGACGTTGACAATTCGAACAAAAGTATGTGAAATCTGCTGAAAATGACATAAAAGACAACCCAAATAAATTTCGGGCATTTGTAAACAACAAAAAAGCATCAACTGGCATATCTGACAGAATGATCTACGAAGAAAACTCTTTTAAACTCCTCAGGACATTCTCAATTGCTTTGCTGATTTTTCCTCCAAATCATACATTATTATTTCTCAAACTGAATCAAGTGATGGTGATCCGCATTCACAAGTCCTGAACATTTTCTACTTCAAAGAAAATGAAGTGTTGGCAGCTTTGAAACAGCTGAAACAAAAAATTACTATGGGCCCCGGCAGCATCCCTGCACTAATGGTCGAAGACTGCGCTCATGCCCTGGCTAATCTACTGACAAGCCTGATAAATATCTGCGTCAAAACTGGTACCATCCCAGACCTATAAAAATTGTCAAAAGTTCGCCTAATTTATGAAAAAGGAGATAAGTCTGATGTTGAAAATTCCAGAGCCATATCAATTATATGTGATTTCGCTAAAGTATTTGAAATCCTCATGTACAGCAGGTTATATTCTCATTCAAGCAATCAAATCTCATCACTTCAACATGGTTCCATGAAAGGTCGCTCGACATCCACCAACCTTCTCAATATCACTCAATATATTGCAGAGACTACTGATAGGAGATCCCAAACCAATGTCCATTCATACGGATTTCTCGAAAGCGTTCGACATATTCGATCATGGAATACTACTTTCAAAACTGTACAGGTATGGCTTTTATCAGACTCTGATCGAACTCTCCGTGTACTACCTCACTGACAGGCGTCAGTATGTTATATTCAATGGCTTAAAATGTATTGAATATGCAGCTACCTCAAGGAAGCAAACTTGGTTTACTCCTCTTCAACGCTTAATGTACGCGGATGACCAATTATTCTCTGGGAATAATGGGATAGAAGACTGTCTTCAATTGTCCCTCAACCTGTTGAGCATTGAGCAATGGTGCTTCCGTAATAAGCTTTCTCCTAATGCAAGTAGATGTAATGTAATAACATTCACATTGGAAAATCAGCCACTTTTATATCAATATTCAATTAACGACATTCCCCTCCAACGGCCCGTCACATACACCGATCTTAGTGTTATTTTCGACACGAAATTATCTTTTGCCCCTCATATCGAATCCCCTTCGACTGCTGCAAACAGAATGTATGGATTCATTGCGCGTATCTTCGAAAATTTCTCCAACCCGTCCACATCAAAAATGTTATACTATGCCTTCGTCAGATCAAAATCAGAATACGCATATAAAATCTGGAACCCACATCATCACTCATATATAGAGGAGGTTGAATCGGTTCTGCGTCGCTTCCTCAAACTTCTCTGCTATTAAACGGACAACATATTGTCGTGAATTGGGGTTTGTTCACGACTAACTAGGTATATTCTGACCCTTTAATGAATGAAAACACTTTGTAAAAAAGTATAGAAAAATATTTATCAAAATGAATCAATTAATCCCTTCTAGGACCTAGTCATGAATTACAAATGTAGACAGATATTTGTTACTTACATAACTACATGTAGACTAATTACAAAAACCATAATATTCAAATTGGTAATAGGGCAATAGGGCTTCTTAACCTTTCAATTCTCTAGCTGCCCCCATTTCCCAATCTAGCTTTGGGAACGGCAACCCAACGTCGACTCCCCGATCAAACCATCAGTCGTCACTTTTAAAACATCTTGTTTATGTTTGACACTAATTCGTGCTTTGCAGACTAACACATTTGTGACCCACTTGGAAATTATATTCATTGATTTACTCTACGGGGTGTTCGATACATTTTTGACAATACCCCCCCGTCCAAAATCGCGCGCCCCGAGCGATAATATTTCAGAACAACTGATGATTCGATACAGGTTTACAGGTACCATGAAACTTGCAATACAATAAAAACTACAATCATAACAAATTACAATACAATTATTCAAATGGAAATCTGTGGAAGACGTCCGCTTGCACCATCTCCTTCTGGATTCTTCTATCCTCCGCTGCATATTCATTCATCTTCTGGCATTGGCTTGGTTTTTCCCGGCATGGATCGATGTAGGACTGTTCGTTGTAGCAACTGGGCCCAACTGGCTTGTCGGTAACCGACTTTTGGTTCGGTTAGCTTGGTTTGGGTTGACTTGGCTTGGACCAGGTATGTATGGTTTGGCCTATTGGGTGGACTCAATGATGCTAGGCCTGGTTAGACTTGGTCCGATTTGGCTTGGCATGACTCTGACCAGCTGGAATTGGTATGGCTCCGCCTGACTGTACTCTGCATAGCTCGATTCAGTTGGAGTGGTCTGGGCAAGGCTCAGCCTGACTAGACATGGCATAGCGTGGCCTGATTGGGCTCGATATGGCTCAGATTGACTGGAAGTGGGATCCTACAACTTGACATAACTATGCTCTCCAAGACCTGGCTTGACTGGCTTGGTTACCATGTTTTCGTTTCATCTCTGGACTTCTCTTGGAGTGGTACAAGGCTTACGACTCTTCAGCATTTCTTACAGGGGTTATTATCTATAACAATAACAAAATCAAATACTGAATATAATACTACCATTGAATTACATGTCAAATACCGTGCCCCAGAATATACAAAAAATAATCAACCTTATTACTAACAAATCCTTGTCCATATATAATCATTATAATAAATCAATTTTCATTAAAAATACTCTTCAAATAGTATAGTAATATTTTTTTTTTCCATTGTAACCCCAGTAATATTTGTAACGAGTTAAAAAAATTATTTAATCTCTCACTCAAAACAAAACACCCATTTTCACATTGCGAGTGTAAATTTCGTAATGTGATATCCTGAAATTCATTGCCTAGGATTGAAAACAGGAACAACAAAACGATTTCAAAATCGCATTTCACATTTGACCACATTCATTTATATTCGACCTCATCCAAATATTCATCCACTCAAACACTGTGCACAGTTTCTAAACTAGTTTTCTACTTCACCCTTCAAATTGAATCGACATGTCGGCCATGGCCTTATTTCCTTGTTTTCATTTTCCATAAATCATCTCCTTTTTAAGATCCAAGATATTGTTCGTGGACATTCCTTAACATCTACCTAAACATAAAATGAAAATTTATTAATTAAGCTTATCAACAACTGGACTCCATGGGTCATTATATTTCAAATGCGGCTCCTGAATCATCCGTTTCGCATTCTTTGTCGGTCCCACGCTGTACTCAATATGTCGATAACTCTATATGTAACGGGTATCAGCTTCTCTAATATTGTATATGGACCGTGGTATTTGAGGAGCAACTTTGTACTTTTACCCACCTTTCTCATTGGTGTGAAAACTTTAACTTTCTCCCCCCACGCTGTACTCAATATGTCGATGGCATTCGTCATATCTTTTTTTATCTACTGCTTGTCGCTCCTCTATATTTTGAACCGCTATGCTTCTTGCCGCCAGTGCCTTCTTCCTCATTTGAATAACAGTGTTATTTTGCACGGGAGCCATCAGATTTGCTTCTGTAGGTAGAACGGGCTTTCTTGCATACACAAGAAAAAATGGGCTGAGTCCTGTTGTACTTTGGGGCGTAGTATTCATAGCAAATTGAGCATGTGGAACATATTGATCCCAATCCTTTTGGTTAGTGGCTGTAAATATGCTCAAAATGGCTGCTATTGTTGAATTCATCCGTTCACAATTTCCATTACATTGTGGATGATACCCAGTTGTCTGCTGCTTATGTATGCCCATGATTAGTAATAATTCTTTCATCATATCTGATCTGGAAACCTGACCTCTATCCGAAAGAATTTCTCTGGGACAACCATGGCGGGCTATGATATTACTCAAAATGAACTTTGCGACGGTGTCTGCCTTTCCATCTGGAACTGCTGCAATTTCGACATATCTTGTTGCATAATCTGCCGCTACAACTATTGTATTGTTTCCATTACTGGAACGTTTAAATGGTCCCAAAAGATCGATGCCTATTTTTTGAAATGGTATTCCAACTGGTATCGGCTGTAGGAATCCCAAAGGTTTCCGGTTTGTTTCACCTTTCCTTGCCTGACAATCTCGACAGCCCTTGATATATTTTTCCACGTCTTTCTGTTGTACGTCCCAAAAATTGCGATTTTTCATTTTTTGATATGTCCGTGGAATTCCCAAATGTCCTGCCAATGGTTCGCTATGATTGGAAAATAGAATTTTGCCAATCAAATGTCTGGGAATAACTAACAGGTACTCTAGTCCTTCCAGCGAAACATTCTTCTTATATAACACCCCATCGATTATTTTAAAATTTTTTGCTCTCCTTCTTAAGCTAATATTGACGTTTTTACCTTCCGGATTCTCCAGGGCTCCTATCAATTTCCCGATATTTTCATCTTTCCTCTGTTCTTCAGCCATATCTTCATTTGTCGTGAGAAAAGTAGGTATATCAAAAAATAAATTTTCTTCTTCCACTGTTGGTGCTAACACTGCATTTCTGGACAGACAGTCAGCATCTTTATGAGCCGACCCACTTTTGTAAATCACCTCGTGCTCAAACTCGTTCAGCTTAATGGCCCATCTGGCTAACCTTCCTGTAACATGTTCTGAATTCTTCAAAAAACACAAAGCATGGTGGTCGGTTGTGATCTCCACATGTTTTTCGTTAACAAGATGCCGAAAATAGGTCAAGCCCCAAATTACGGCTAAAGCTTCGAGTTCTGAAAATGTGTAGTTGTTCTCACTCTTTGTTAGAGTACGGCTTCCATATGCAATAGGGTGCATTTCTCCCTGGTATTCTTGCAATAATATGACTCCCAAACCTTCCTTGCATGCATCTGACCTCAACTCGCATCCAATGTCTGGGTTGAAGTGAGTCAGTACTGGGGCCCCTGTGAGTTTTTTCTCAAGAATCAAGAATGCTTCCTCCTGTTCTTCATGCCAATAATACCCCGGCTCATTTTTCGTTATTTCATAGAGCGGTCTCGCAATAATTGAAAAATTTTTGATGAATTTCCTGTAGTAATTTGCAAGTCCTAGGAAACTTTGGGTATGTCTTTTGGTTTTTGGTCTGAGAAATTCGGAAATCGCCAATAGTTTTTCTGGGTCTGGAGATATACCTTCCTCGTTAATGATGTGCCCCAATACCTTGACTTCCGGTGATGCGAAGGTGTATTAACTCGTCTTTAATGTCAGTCTTGCCATTCGGAGTCTTTCGAAAACTTTTCCTAATCTTGAAAGATGTTCGGAAAATGTATCTGAAAATACTATCACGTCGTCCAGATAAACTAGTACGTTCGACCACTTCAAGCCTTGATATACTCTATCGGCTAAGTCCGAAAATGTTGATGGGGCATTACAGAGACCGAAGGGTAATTTATTGAATTCATACAGTCCAAAACCTGGTGTGACGAATGCTGTATATTCTCTTGAGTTTTCTTCGATCCCTACTTGCCAATATCCACTGAATAAGTCGAGGGTGGAGAAGTACTTGGATTTTCCGAAATATGTGAGAATTTCATCGATATTTGACAGGG
The DNA here is from genome assembly GCA_018342105.1 of Gonioctena quinquepunctata. Classification (NCBI taxonomy): domain Eukaryota; kingdom Metazoa; phylum Arthropoda; class Insecta; order Coleoptera; family Chrysomelidae; genus Gonioctena; species Gonioctena quinquepunctata. The sequence goes on from JAFIRS010002154.1 coordinate 202,286, forward strand.
GGTAGTTTGACTTCTTGGTGATGTTGTTCAATTTCCTGTAGTCCACACAAAATCGAGTGTTTTCTTCTTCGCCTTTTTTCTTCACCAAAATAATAGGGCTCGAGAATGGTGACTGTGATGGTCTTATGACACCCGCATCCAACATTTCCTCTACCTGATCTTCGATTATTTTCCTTTCTTTGGGGGAAACTTTGTACGGTTTACTCTTGAAGGGTGTATGTTCTAGTAACTCGATTTTATGTTGAACAATATCTGTAGATCCCATATCCTTGACGTCCATCGCAGAAATATCTTGAAATTATCAACGAGGTTCTAAATTTTCATTTTTTCCTGTTCTGTAAGGTCTGTTCCCAATTCATAACATTTTTCAAATGGTTTGATTTTCTCTTTCGTTGTGTAGAGTACTAAATTCATAAGATTATCTTCTTCCATTGAACCCAACGTTGTACCTTCAAAGATAACCTGTTCAACACTTGAAATATTCTTGAGTTTTAAAGTCGAATTTTCCAATACTTTCGGTAGCTCCATACAAACCAACCCTCTTTTAGTCAGATACTCTTCTTTGGGTCTGAAAAAAAAATTATTCTCTTCATTTCCGGGTAGTTCCTGGATGTCAACATCGACAACTATTTATTCTTGGGGTTCCAATCGACAATAATCCTTCGACTTCACTTTGGTTTCATTTTTCTCCGTTTCTAAGATAGCTGAGGGGTCCCAATTTTGTAGAAAACTTGATTCTTTCTCTTCCATAGAACTATGATCAGTATTCATATCCTCATACTCCTTATTTTTAATATTAACTAGGCGGCTTATATCTTCATTCAACTTCTCGAAATTTCTTCTTCGGATTTCATTTTCCAGGATTAATCTTCGTTGGTTTTCTATTCCATGACAGGAGATGTCCTTTTTTGTTCGATTTTTCGTTCTACCAGTTGCCTGTCCCCAATTGAAATTTCTTTTGGCGTGCCTATTTCCAAAACAATTTCTCCGTGATTCATTTCCTCTGAATGGTGAATATCCATGCCTCCCTATGTTTTCAATTTGGTTCGTATAATTTTGCCGCTTATTTCCATTCCATTTTGGGAACAAATGCGATTTGCCCTTATCATATCCTACTTGACAAGGAATTGTAATTTCAAAAGACCCCTGACTTAAATTGACAATTTCCGTTTCTAAATTTATAATCGATTTATGCCTTCTCAAAAATTCCATTCCTAGAATTAGGTCACAAGGTAGGTGTTCGATAACTGAAGCTTAACAATACGTTGACATTTTACCCAATTTCAAACTAATATTTTTGGTTCCCAAAACTGGTACTCTGAAACCACCTGCTGTCTGTACATTTTGTGAATACCGTAATTTCTGAATATTTTCAACGAAATGACGTGACACTATATTCTGTTCTGACCCCGTATCACAAATTATGGCTGCCTTCTTATTATTAGCAAGTCCATTTATTTTAAGAACGCCCGTTTCTTTGTTTCCGAACGCATTTGACTGCACATTTAATCCCACATGAAGTTTTTCTTGATAATCTCGTTTATACCGACAATTGGAGGTGAAATGCCCCTCTTTGTCACAAAATTCACAGAAAATAGTTTTTTTCCCATTTTTGAATGAATTATCCCGATTTAAATTATTATTGAAATTCCATACAACATCGTGTTTTTCGTAATTATTTATGTCCTCAATTTTGAAAACTATAACCTTTAAATCATCCATATTTGTATTTTTATTTTTCAAGAGTCGATAGGGAGGGTAAAATCTACTCAGAACTCCTCGTTCGAAATGTCTCACAAACGTCTCTATGCTCATGTCTGGGTCAAAATCATAAGCTAACGCCCTGGATCGTAGAAGTATGACTTATGCCTTCATCTTCTTTTTGTTTCCTAGTATAAACTTCCATTCTTGTTTTCTCAAATAATCTTCATCGCCAAATTCCCTGACAAAATCGTTTTTCAGATTGTTCCATGTTTTCAAAAAATTCCCTGAATTCCTTTTGTATGATTCTAACCAATAGTAAGCCGCACCCAAGAGGTAAACTCCAAAATAATACATTTTCAAACTATCTGTCCATGCATTCGCTGCAGCACATTTCTCGTACTTTTTCAAAAATTCATCAGCACAATCTTTCCTGGGATCGAAACCCTGTGGCGCTACGAACTTTGGAAGGGCAGGGGAGCACCCTTGCTTCAGTGCTTCTGCCAACGTAATATTCATTTCAATGGGCTTGGAGGAAGAAATTCAAGTTTCAAAAGTGAAATTATTATACACAATTGCTCCCAAAAACCGTATCAAAACCGAAAAAATCGAAACACAACTTATCCAAATTTTATAAAAAATCAGTACGAAAAACATCAACAAAAAATATCATTTTTCTGAAATTAAATTGTTAGAGTAACATTTGCATCAATAGCGTTTACTTAATTTCCTTAAAAAAATCGAGTTCAACAAATCACTTAACATGCCATTGTCCAAGTTATTATTCAAACCGCTATTGTTGCACATACCTAGAAGCGATTCATTTACTAAAACATATGGGTCAGCAAATTCTACCTAGCTGTACCGGAATCTAGGTCAAGTTCGAGTCCTACTGTGAAATTGATGATTACTGAAAATATTTATTTTCTCAATATACGTTCGAATGGATTACAAAATTGAAATTGATCCATCATGAAGAATGGATCCACACAAAAAACACGGCGCCTCCACCACTTGTCGTGAATTGGGGTTTGTTCACGACTAACTAGGTATATTCTGACCCTTTAATGATTGAAAACACTTTGTAAAAAAGTATAGAAAAATATTTATTAAAATGAAACAATGAATCCCTTCTAGGACCTAGTCATGAATTACAAATGTACACAGATATTTGTTACTTACATAACTACATGTAGACTAATCCCAAAAACCATAATATTCAAATTGGTAATAGGGCAATAGGGCAATAGGGCTTCTTAACCTTTCAATTCTCTAGCTGCCCCCATTTCCCAATCTAGATTTGGGCACGGCAAAAACCCAACGTCGACTCCCCGATCAAACCATCAGTCGTCACTTTTAAAACATCTTGTTTATGTTTGACACTAATTCGTGTTTTGCAGACTAACACATTTGTGACCCACTTGGAAATTATATTCATTGATTTACTCTACGGGGTGTTCGATACATTTTTGACAATATATCCACCCATTGGCATCCCCATGATGCATTATTGGCAAGACGCGCTATGAACAGCCTAAGCTGTCATCATGATTGTCACTCCACAATTTTCCTGTTCAAACTTATCAACAACCTAATTATTGACCCACATATTCTGCAAACACTAAATTTCAATGTACCTAAACCATCGTCTAGAGTAGACAATACGTTTCATTTAGCAACACCACGAACAAATATCTTGGAATACTCACCTTACATGTGTGTCAATTGTAATTCTGCAAGTTGTCAGATTGATATTCTTGACTGTTCAATCTCTGCGATTAAATCCTATTACTTGAGTTGGTCTTGGTATGTATTATTACTTCGTAAACTTGTTATTTTGTATTGTACTGTATTTGTAACTTATATTCCCGTTCTGTAGTTGGGTGTTACCTGTAGAACAGTGTATCATCAAATGAATGAATAATTTTCAATACATAAACATTGTAAGTCAACTTCAGTGGAAATTAAAAGTAAGTTCAAAAATTAAAATCCGACAACTGAAAAATCACGCTCTGAAAATTATGAAACAAAAAAATATTCTCATCTGAAATTGTTATGTACAAACTATTTGATAATTATGTATTTAACCATATTCAAAGTGATAGCATTGGTCATATGCCACCTACCCCTAAAAAACAATACATTATAACAGTAGTGAACGATTATGAACTTTAGGGCAAAGTGGCATATGATCATGACTATCCTCTGAACATCACTATGAAAATGTATTAAATACATTACTAGTTATTTGATCAACTAGTGTCATAATGGTGGCGATTAATGATCGAGATATTTCAACGCGAGAAGAAAGCGATCTTAGAATCAAACCAGGTCCTCCCACAAACCACCTAATTCTGAAATAAAATAAGAGCGTTTCACCAAAAAATTTAACCGACGAAAATAGCTACTGAAAAGAGAAGAATTAAATAAATCTCAATGAGTGAGCTCCCAAACTAGTGTAACTAATTTTGAGTCAGTGCCAAACAAATAAGCAAGCAAGTTGATTACGTAATGCCTAGAATGATGGCAACGAAATGCGCAATCCAGCGATTGGGAAAGGTTTTATTCCAAAAATCTCTAACCACTGGAGTGGACCAAATAGTAGAATCTATTTGACCAGGATGATTGATCTCTGGAAATATTGAAGTTGAAAATGAAACTACATCAGTTTGCAACATTTCTGAATACTTTTCACTTGTCACAGTACCATAAAAAAAATGTGGTCCTACAATGGTATTCCTGGGAATCCCAGCCCACACAGTTATTAGGTATGAGCTCCCATCATCCAATTGGAATTTTCTGTTGCCTGTAACGACAAATTTGCGAATTCACGGTACCGTTCATACAAGCAGTTGATTCGTAAAAAAATAAGACATAAAATTCAAAACCATTATTGTGATTACACACTTTTTGCATATTTTTACAAACCTACATGCGTCTATTGAAGTCATCTTCATTGAGTTCATGTATGAGTGTAACTCTATATGGATGTTATTCGCCTTTTCGTAGAACTTCCTGCTCACCATTACGACACATCTCATTGTTGATGAAGTTGTAACTGAACAATAAGGATTTTTTTCAATTCCAAGTGATACATCCATTTAACTAGTACCTAGTCAAGATAAGGATAACTGCATTTCTGACGAAACATGAAATCGTTAATAAAAAACAGTTTGGCTTTCAAAGTGGCAAAGGCAGTAATAATGCAATTTTCTCACTCATGGAAAAAGTTTATACTGGAATCAATAGTGGCGAGGTTGCTGCTGCAGTATTTTACAATTTTTTGAAGGCTTTCGACTGTGTGGATCACGAAATACTGTTGCGGAAGCTTCCTTACTACGGCTTCAGAGGAGTGATACTGAGCTGGTTCAGCTCATATTTGTCAGGTCGTAGTCAGATGGTGAAAACAAACCATCGCTCAGAAATTGGGAAAATACATCATGGTGTGCCTCAAGGTTCAATACTAGGGCCAGCATTGTTCCTCATCTACGTCAACGATTTGACAAGTATAAATATTGCAGGAAAATTCACACTATTTGCAGATGATACTACCATTTTTTGGCAATCAGACAATGCAAATGAATCAACTAAAATAATATCCAATGATATGAAGAAAGTAAAGCGTTGGTGTGATTGAAATCGTCTTTCTCTAAATATTTTAAAAACTGATATAGTTACTTTCAGATATGAACTTGACAATACACCCATTGGGAATTACATCATTGGGAACAAAAGTAGCTTAGAATTTTTAGGAGTACATATCGATAGTAAACTGAAATTTGAAGACCATGTTCATGCCTTGTGTAACAAAGTGTCTTCTGTAATGCAGTCAGAGTAGTCGCAAATGAACTTGGTTTAACAGCAGCTAAGACTGTTCAATTTTCTCTGGTGGAATCTCACCTGAGATATGGAATTTCATTTTGGGACGTATGTAGTGGTTATCTACTACAAAATATTTTGATTTTGCGAAAACGAGCCGTAAGATATATGTGCAAATCAAAACGTAGAGACTCTTGTAGATCACTCTTTACCACTCATGGAATTCCAACAGTGATTTCTATCTTTGTAATGGAAACAGTGTGTTTAATTAATAAATATATGAACAAATTTAAATCCTCACCAACCCATTATGTGACAAGGCAATTCAACAACATTAAGTTGCCAATACCAATGACATCAGTCATAGAGGATTCCATTGTCTATGATGGTTGTAAAATGTTCAACCATTTGCCAAAGAATGTAACAGAAATAAAATCATAACAATGCTTCAGCAAGGCTGTGAAATGTTTTTTAAGTGATAGACCATACTATAATGTACGAGAATTTGATAATGATAATAAAAAAAAACAATCAATACTGTGATTTTAAATTTTATTTGGGTTATATTTCAATGTGACCTATATATTTCATTTATTTTTATATTTATATGAATTAACTTTATGGGTTAAGACAAACTTGTTTTTTTACCAGTATTTTGTACGACTTATATTTTTTTATATATACAAACTCACTTTATGTATTGAGTGAAAATTTATTATTTTTAAATGCATTTTGTTTTTAGATATAAACTTTGTCCACAAGATTACTCTTATGACAATAAAGCGTATTCTCTCTCTCTTTCTCTCAACTGATTGTGATCGGTAACGGTAGGTCTGCCACTCTTACGCTCAATCTCAACATTGCCAATTTCATTAAATTTGTGCAATATTCCGCCTAATGTCGATTTGCTTATTAGTTCTCGATCAGGATATGTTTTTCATTGAAGATGTCGCATACTTTTTTTACGATCGCCATAACCTTGGATCATCAAGTTCTATTCGCTGTTTTTCTGTCAGTGCCTACATCGTTATTCCAAATGATTCCTTCTAGGGTTATATTTTGCAGAAATATATTGAAGAATTATGAATCGATATTCTACACAACAAATCGATTATATAATGACATATGCAATGGTAACTAAGAACTTATTGTCTGGTTGCCGAAGGCTTTGATATGTTTTTATGAGGTAATTGAGGTTTGGAAATATACTCGTACTAACTACTGAGTAATTTTCAGGTATTCATTGCAAAATTAATCATGAAATTGAGATAAAAAAATATGATCACCCGTTTCCTTTATACTCAGTATACTGTAACTTAAAATGTGGTATGATTCCACTCATAAAATTATGGACTTTCAATTCAGGACATGGAGATATACCCTTTCCATTTGAAAAAATCATTGATAACGTCATATCTTGTAAGATAGTGGGGGTAAAAATTATTTTTTGGGAAAAAAGTAGAAAATAGAAATAAGAAATTGACCTCCAAAAATTATCGACTCGTGAGATAATCGACCGTTTCCACATTTTATGAACGCACTGTATAATCAGTACCTATATATCTGGTTCTCACCTGGTTCAATATGAAAAAGAATATTCTGCTGGTTCTCATTTTGAATGAGTTTCGAACATTGGTAAAGAAAAAAAAGGTGAAGTTGACTGTCTGGAAACTTCGCCGCAAGGTCAGTAATCGGACCTGGTGGGTTGAAACGAGGTTCAGAAATGATGGATTTAATGGGATTCCACTATCTTTTTGTATGCTGACTGGTTGAAGGGCATCGAAAAATGTCCTTGAACTCGATTCCGTGTGACTGCGATTTAATTTATTCAAAAAACTCTCAAACGTGCCTGAGGCTCTTCCACTTGAGGAAATTTGGGATTGTTGAATGTGAGATTGGATGTTTGACGTACGTGTATCCATCCGATAGGAGATTGGAAATCGAGAGTAGAGAATGGCCGGCAATTCTGGAAATAAAATTGAATTGAATTATTTTCAATCCACCATTATTCAACTTTTCAACTGAAAATCCTCAGGAGAAAAGAAAAGGGAAATTTCTAACCTTCGATTGCTGAAATAGCCTTCTCACATAATCAACAGATATTGACGAAGACTTCAACAACGTTGAACAGAAAATGGCTGGAGTCGCACGAAACATTTATTTAGATATCTTTGGTATCGGTTCTACCAATGAACAATTAGGAATATTCAGAGTGAAACAGTGATTCTTCCTTGCAGCAAGGTGGGGGGGACAAAAATAAACGAATTTCTGATGTTGTAGTAATTTTGAAATAAATTCTTTGTAGTATCGACTCAAAGTAACCCTTGAGTTGATAATTCAATTTATCCGATGAACCGAGTTACCGTTACACTCATTGTTCATTTAATTTTCAATGAAGTAATATTTTGTGTTTGCTTTTCAAAGCTTTCCAATGGCCTTGGTTTATTTTCTTGGCCATGAGACGATTTATGTTTATTTTGGAATATTTTCCACTGTTCTGGAAGAAGAAAGTTCTAGGTGGTGAAAACTTTTTTATATTGTTTGTTGTAATCACCACTTTTCTTGAAAAAACTAGTGGTTTTATTCTCCATGTCTACATTCAACAAATTTTATCATATCTCCAGGTGAAATATTTATCATTCAAATGTATAATTTCCATTTTTTGTCATTGTATCCAGTCTGTTCGATTTTCTGGATCGATGAATTTTAAAAATATTCAAAATATTCACGACTTTCCTCTGGTCTAACGGATATTTCGCAAGAAAAAATTGTTTTATCTTTGCAGACCTAATTGAATATTATGCGATATTCACGTAGTTCTAAGCAAGTTTCAGGTGGTTGAGAACCTTGTTTTATCTCTCCTTTGAATATCTCAGGGCATTTTGGTTTCGTCGATATCCATTCGAAACTTTTTTCAAGTTCTAATTAAATCGTATTTGGTCAATTCATACGGCAAATTTGAAAGAATCGTTCCAAATATCCAAAGGTGCAACTATCTGGTAGTCTTGTAGATGAGTTGGCCAGCTGAAATTGAAAATATTTCTGCAGCTTCCCGCTAGCTCAGTCTCGGAGTTGAATTATCAATTTCCGCGGCCAAACATCCCCCTAGTGGAATTTTTCCGAAAGAATAATCCATTCCTAAGCTACGCTCAGCAGTGTGAACGAAACTCGAGAATATTTGTACTTATAAAAAATAGGCCTCAAATTCGTCCGATTTTCGATTCTACTTCAACGTGTATTATCCTAAAAGATAAACTTTTCGTATGATTCGACGCGTCTTGAATAACAAACAGCGCGTACTACCTTCAGGGCTCCACGATGGGACTTCACCAGGCCTGAACTCATACGACACACAATAAAACAACCCGTTCCTTGTGAATCGATGAGACGGTAATTGTCCGGACAATTGAACATTTATAGGGTCGCTTGCGGTAGAAGTGTGTCTTTAGGGTGTGAGAGCGATACTAAATCTAGTGAGAAAATGAAACGTAACATGGCGTGTCCTACGAATAGGTACTACCGTTCTGTGCAAAGTAAACCACAGAATCACGCCTAGGCGGTGTTGCCCACGTTCCTCAAAGGTATTACGCTATCAACAGTCACCTATTTGGATGGATGCACAAGTGCCTGCAACCCGCAGGGGAATTAATCAAAAGAGACCTCGAGAACCTCTCATCTACTCTCGCCAACACTGCTTCGGAGTCTTGTATTCGGACGACTTCCTGTAGCACTGGAGCAAGCTCACAACCATATTCAGACACCTGCAAAACTGAGGCCAGAGTTGATATCTCAATGGACTATATGATAATTTCTAGCGATGCGGAGACTGTTTCGAATTATTTTTGTGACAGGTTTGTTGCCTGTTGAGCGAAATCAACCTTCTTGTTCCAATTGTAGATATGAAATACGCGGCCGTAGATTTCTCCCCAAAATAAAACTGGTCAAAAACTCCAATATTCATGAAATATCGACGATAAATCGCTAAATCCAAGTATATTATAATTCTACTGGTTGTCTGGCTACTCGAGCTCATATAATATTCGAATTACGAAAATAAAAGCGTAGATGATATACTTCGGCCGTAACGGAAGACTGACTGCCGATGACACCAGGCCCGCTTTAAGATTGCAAATCCCCCTCACATTATTTGTGAACGAAATTTACTTTCCACTTGCCATCCTCCTCCGCTCATCCTTGGAGCGGTCCACAACCCGCAAATTAGCACGTTTGCCAGATTGAAATCATACCTTCTGTGGTATGAAGTCAGCCTTTGGGTGCTTTGAAATCCTTGTTGTCGTGAGACTGCCGATGACACCATGCCTCCCTGAAGGTTGAGTGCCCATGGATAGCAAATCCCTTTCACATCATGTGTGATCGGGATTCACTTTCCACTTTCCTTCCCGCTCCGCTCCTCCTTGAAGCGGTCCTCAACTCGCTAATTCGCACGTTTGCAAGATTGAAATCGTACTTCCTGTGGTATGAAGTCAGCCTTTGAGTGCTTTGAACCCCTTGTTGTCGTGAAGAGACTGCCAATGCACACCACTGCCCCCCTAACGGTTGAGTGCCCATGAATAGTAAATTCCCTCCGCGTTATGTGTGAATGAAATTGACTTTCCACTTGCCTTCCTTCTCCGCTCCTACTCAAAGCGGTCCTCAACTCGCAAATTGGTACGTTTGCAAGATTGGAATCGTACCTCCTGTGGTATGAAGTCAGCCTTTGAGTGCTTTTTAACCACTTGTTATCGTGATTTTTGTGTGTTTTCCTGACTTGTGCTGTGTGTGCATGGTGGTGATGTTCCTGACGGGTGCCTAAGTCTAAGGTGTGATGTTTTTGGGAGTGTTGATCTTACGTGTTTTGTGTTCAGTTTTGGTTACTCACCTGACGCGCCGGAGTGCTACTCTCGGTAGTGGACGGTCGTTCCGGTAGACTGGTCGCATGTACTTGTCCCTTTCTCCAAACCTGGGATCGTCCAGGTTCAGGTTCGCGTGGATGTCTAGCATCACTGGGTTCCTGTGGGTGCCCGTCTTCTGGAACGTTGCGTTGGCATGATTCCGTAGATGGTCGTCTATGAAGTTTGGATTGAGATTCAGGTCCCTTCAGATGAATCTATTCGGGACGTATCTGGAAGCGTTCACTGCCTCTTTTAGGCCCACGTTCAGGAATTGCTGGATCTTGGTCCTGTATGTTTCTGCGCATTGACCCCATGCGCAGATGCATACAGGATGATGGAAAAAAGGATGGTCCTGATGAGGAGCAGCTTCAACTGGGGGTCCATCTTGCTTCAGCGTCCTATGAGGGGGTTGAGGTTCCTTCGGGCTGCTTTCACTAGTCCGAGCCTCTGATCCACGTGTTGCCTTGATGTCAATCTCTTGTTCAGGGTGACTCCTAGGTATTTGGCTCCGGCTGCCCATGGGATTCGTTGGTCGTTCATGATGACATGTCCTGATGGTGTTGTTCGTCTTCTGGCTTGGCTCTTGTCTGCGTTGATCTCGATTTTCCATAGGTTGAACCAGTCCTCTAGCTTGTCCGCTTGTTTCTGCAGGTACCGGATTACTTGCGTTGCGTTCACTGATCTGGCCACTAGTACTATATCGTCCGCGTCCAGCGCTAGTTTTTTTAAGTTGTTCCCATTCTTTGGGATGTCCGCTGTGTAGATGGAGAACAGGTGTGGAGATAAGACTGCGTCTTGCGGTACTCCTGCTTCTGATGTCCCCACTGTTGGAAAGTCGCTGCCAACTCCACATTGGCACCGCCGTTTTCGCAGGAAGGAGTCTATCAGCTTCACTATGGGAGTTGGGTATTCGAAGTCTGCCATTCTGGTGATCAAGTCATCGTGCCAGACCCTGTCGAAGGCCTTGGAAATATCTAGGAATGAGGCCCCTGTGTTGTGTCCTCTACCCAGGAGCTGCATTTTCGTAGAGTGTCTTTGTTGAGGAAGTAAATGATAATGAGTGGATCTTATGAAAAAATATGTACAATGGAGAGTAATGTGTTGGGGGCAGAGTTATTATAATTGGTTTGTTCCTCAATGGGACGTAGGCGAAATGTGCTTTCATTGTTAATTGAGTAGTAGTTGCTTTTATTTCTATTCGAACTTGTTTATATCAATAATTTTGAATTGTTCGGATAGATTAGTGGATAATTCCATTGAGTTAAACACGAAAGATCTCCGAAACATGGAGGAGCGATGATGTGGTATTTTTAAATTTATCCTGTATCTAATATTCCTGGAATGTATATTTCTGCGTGGAATGAGCTTACCTCTCAAAGCAGATGAGTGTGGTGAGTTCTTTAATTCAAATGCATAATTACCATGGTGATGCAGCTTTCGGTTTTTCATATTTAGCCAATTTGTTCCCTTAAATTTCTGAGTAATTGTGTCATTTTTTTTTAATTGCATATATAAGACAACATCATGAGTTTTGGACCATCTGTATCCTGTTTATGTCTGATGCTAGACGGCACGAGCCAAAAATGAAGTTAGTTCAAATGACTGAGCACCAGTGGTCGCACAACATTTTTTTCAGCTTTATGCTCAAAATATGGCAGTAACAGTAAATAAATTCAGAAGATAAGAACGCTTCCTTCATTAGGTTCTCCAAATGTCCAGGAAATCTGAATTCAGATTCGGGCTGCACACCTAAATTTTCACTCCCAATGATACTGATCTGCATATTCTCTTGAATGAAGCCCTTTTCAACTCGACTTCCGAAGCACATCAATGTTGTTTTTCCAGTATTGAGTTTGATATCGTGTTGCTGAGATAATTTTTTCATTTGACTGAGAATAAAAGTTTGTGCATCAAATTAGTCGTCAAAATCACAATTGAGATATAGTTGAGTGTCATCAGCATATGCTTGAATTTCACAGTGTTTTACACAAGTAAGTATGTCGGCCGTGTAGATGATCGAAATGATTGGTCCAAGTATAGATCACTGTGGAAAACCGGAAAATATATCCAGTGATGTAGAATATCTGTCATTGATAAAAACTCGTTGTGAAGTTTTCAATAAATAAGACCAAATTAGAAAAACTGCCATATCGTCAAAGCCGTAATACCGTAATTCTGAACACATGAGCTCATAATTGATGGTATCAAATGCTTGGGAGAATTCTAAACGTACTACCAATTTTACGAGACTATTGTCCAGAGCTTCAGAAGTATCGGTAGTAACTGTGGCCAACGCTGTACCTGTGCTGAAGCCCTCTCTGAATCCACACTGTGAGTCTGGTAGTAGTTTTTTATTGATGAGAAGTGATTATACATTCGTTTATGAACTACTCTCCCAAGAATCTTGGACATGGAGGGGGAAATAATTATGATTACGAGTTCGAGAAGCTGGCAGGGTCGCGTTTCCTGGAAAAAGCTTACCAACCGCCATTTTCCAGTGACTAGACAAGAATGATTTTTCTATGCAGCAAATAACTATGCAACTATGTGTATTGAATCGATATGGGCTACAGAATTTCATCATATGAGATGAGATTTGGTCAACACGAAGAGCTTGGGTTCTTATGATGTGAATTCACGATCTCTCATCGTTCCATGTACAAGTTTTGTCCTCATCTAGTGAGTAGATATTATTTCCTCGCATAGTAAATATGCCAAACCCTGGCTTCGGCTCCTTCCATTGATGGGATAGAAATAGCTGTTCCAACATCGGCGAAGCAAAGTATCAGAATTAGTACACAAACTCACCCTGTTACTGAAACCAATACATACACGAAGTTTGTTGACACTTTATCTATATAGTACTTCACCTTGGTTGATTTGCAGGCCTGCAACCCTACTTCCGTGAAATCAGAGTTCTTGCGAGAGTGTCAGATCCATACTCTCCTTGTCGGAACTTCTGCGTACCACAGCACTGACCATCTCAGCGTGGTGGAAGTTCACTTGCAGCACCGGAATTTCTGGGAACTGAACGGATATTTTGCCTTCTTTGAGGCTCCTTCCAATTCCATGGACGTACCTGCCTGCGGTGCTATTTGCCTCTTGGGCGGACTCATTTCGAGGGTTCTGATTTCCCGTTTTGGTATTTCATGACGAAATATGCGTCTCCATTTCCTTCTGTGTTTTTGATTTTCTGAGGCTGAGTTTTCCTTCAACTCTGAAATCGATCCTTCCTAGTCTGAAGAAGGGGAAAGTCTCCATTTTTCAAAAGTTCCTAGAGGGATTCATCATCTATTGGCATCTCCAGATTTGGCCTTCTTCCGTTGGGGTTTTGCCTCCAATCAACAAGAGTTATGTGTTCGAACCTGATTTATGACTTTATGCCTTCGCAAAACTTTTTCCGTTTCTTCCCTTTGTCTTCTCCCATTTGTAATTTATGTGATGGGAGAGGTTGATTCTGGGACCCCATCTCCAAGGCCCTCAGGGTTGCCTCTCTCCAGGATTTCAAGGTTGAGATGGTGTCCTTGAGCCAGTCGTTGCTAGTACAACCTGCACATGTAACCAGGTAATCTGTTTCGTTGGTGTATTTCGCGAACCGCATATTGCGGCTTAAGAAACAGTCCAACAAAGTTTATGAATTGGACGTCATAAGTGTGTTAGTTATGACGTTATCCTTATTTTAATTGCAACCCCCATATTTGAAAGTGTCGTTTGAAAGAGGACATGTTTCTGCATATAATACGTATAATTTCGTAACTATGGTACAAAAAAAAATTGACGAAAAAAATTATATCTTAACCATTGATATCTAATGATTTAATGAAATAAAAATAAAAAATACTCATACTGATCAAATTAGATGTTCCAATTGCCTGCCATTTCATTCTCGACAATACCCAAGGCGATATTGAAAAAAAAAGGTTAGGAAAAATGTATCTACCAGGGTCATATCAAAAGAAGTGGGTTCTCTTAACATTCAATTGATTTTTTCTTGGCAATTTCATTAATGTATTATGCCATCAAATTGACGTTTTGTATGCAGAAAAATGCCCTCTTTCAAACGACACTTTCAAATATAGGGGTTGCATTCGAAAAACAGAAACGATGACGTCATAGCTAACACAATTATGACGTCACCCGGAATAATTATAAGTCAAAAACTGCACGTTTGGAAATCATAATTGACGTGTCCCAACGATTTTTCTCTTCTGGCCCTGTGAAAATTTCAGCGAATTTATTCCAACCTTCACGTGCTCACTGTAGAAGTAGTTTCACTCCACTTCAATATCGAGATAAAAAAACGGATCGAATATCTTCATCAAACTGACCATTCTTTGACGATAGTTTATTTTTTATTTTACTATCGATATAAATACACCATCTCACTGTTGCAATTGACCGTATCCTGTCCATTCCAAAAGCAATGAAGGGATGGCGCAGTTGGTGGTCAATTTATTTTTAGTTGGTGGGTAATTATGGCTTTGCGGAGTCACAAATGGAAGGCTGGATGCATTAGTTGTCACTAATGGCGGAGACATCAGGGCTTTTACCAAGTGAAGGGTTCGTAACAACATTAGCAAGTTGTAATGTACATGCACAACGTTATCGTGCCAACCTACTGAGTATCAGAATGGAATTTATAGTCTACAAAATGAATTTATAGTTCTCCTCATTTGTGAGGACCATAATTGTGATACAGTTTCATCGTCATTGTTGTGTATGTGTTTGACGAAAGAAAATCAAGTTGGCACGATCCATTCGTTATTTGAATAGATGGAATGAATCCTTGAACTAGATACTCCCGGGAAGGGCATATATACAAGGATTTCGAAATAGTGTTCCAATAATTTTTGAAGTAATGTCGAAAGATTTATCTTAATGTATCTTTCTTCAGGTACCCTTGAAGTTTAGATATATGATGTGTTTTGATATCAGGGCTATTAAGGAGTTAATTGCATTATCTCAGAAATCTCAATATGCTGAACCCTGATACTCTCGATTAGTTCAGCCGACCATCATCAGATAGTGATAGCGCTGTACAAGGGTGCTCTGATATGCTGTTCACTCGATAATAGCATGAGGTAATCATACAGAGGAACGAACAGATCTAACCCGCTTATTTCTATCGTTTCCAAAGTAAAAAAATTATTGGTGAAAATCAGAGATTGTTCGTCCATAGAACAATCCTCAGATCAATTATATAACGGACAGGTTGAATCTTCCTCTGCTTCTTGGCAAAAAATGGGCTGGTTCTGGAGAAATCCGTGCATGTCGGCCTACTAACTTGGGCCCATTGTGCACCAACAGGTTCTGAGACTCAGCTAGGCCAATTTCCTCAACAAAATTCAGCAGTTTCTCTCGGTGGATTTCTTTTACCCACTCTGAGAACAGAATTATGCTCCCAAATTTGGTCTACCCAGTCACAGTCTCCATATCATGCCTGTTGAGAAACATGATCTCGTTCAACAGTATCTTCGATGGTTCCTTCCTATGGATCCTAATGCTTCGCTTTCCTTGACAGGTTTCCATGAAATGCTTTTGCAGCAGTTCATCCATGTTCGTGAAAGTCATGCTGCTAGACATTCCCAAGATTGGTTTTAGCCCGGTTGGGGTATTTCCCAATCTTTTCTGGGAAATATGTCTGCCTCTTCGCTACAGGAACAATATAGTGGCGTTTCTTCACTCGAACACACCATATGCCTTTTCATCATGTGAGAAGCGAAAACGCAGCCACCATGATGGAACAGCGTAAATTTTTTACTGTTTCTGTTAAATAATGGCTGGAAAAACAGTATGAAATCTCCACAAACAAATCTATCATCGAATTGTTGATGGTGCTTTACTTGTTCACAATTCAGTGGTAGCACATAATTGTAAACAATTGGAAAGATGGCTAAAGTGTCATGGACGTTCGCAAAAATGGAAAAAATTGGGTTCAATGAGAGGTATCAATACTTTCTTATCATGTAAAGAAGAAATTAAGTTATTAATTGTTGTAATTCTATTCCAATGACGATGAATTATTATCACTTGTGAAACATTTTAATCAACATGATAGTTGATCACGAGAATTATTAATTCAATGAATAATTTAATATTATGAGACTATAACCATGACATTTTCCATCATACGACCGGCTATACTGATGTGATATAAAAAAATATTGTATGTTGCTAGATAATATTTCCGAAATAAATCAATAATGGGTGGAAAATGCTATGCGGATTAACGTACCCGTTTACCCAGATGTTGATGGAGGGATATGGCTGGACATTCTGAATGTAAACGAAAACGTTTCTCAAGCCGAATTAGCTAATTATCCTCAAATTTGAAAACTATTCACTTCAAAAGATGTGCCAAAGAACTTCAACTACGGATCTATTCATCATTAATTAGTAACATCATGTAAGGATCAAGATAATGGAGGTATTATTGGAAATCCAGGCTGTAATCAGTGCTCAAAAGATGATTATTGTACATTCGAGCCATTGAGACGAGGGAAATTGTATGTCGATAGCGGCCACGAATTTGATATTTTTAACAGTGTAACTGCTAATGAAATGTTCAGTATAGAATGCAAAATTCAAACATCTTTTGAAATAGAAAAAAATGCCCAATGTAGCAGTTATGATTGATCCTTCAAATTCCCGAATAATTCACGGTACCTGTGACTGCAAAGCATCAAGTATGGGTCTCTGTTCTCATGTTGCTACATTGTTATATATTCTATTGAATTATCAGGATGATAGTGACGGAAATAGTTAACTTTGTAGTAGCAAATAATGTATTCGAAATCAGGGTCGAGAGAGAAAAGAGCTACATAATGCAGATGGACAACAATATAAAAATTAAATTAATATTAGCAAACGGAAATTGTATGATCCTGGAAAAAGTATAACAAAACTTGTAGACAAGCAGAAAACGAATACAAGTGCTCTATATTTTCGATTATGATCTAGATAAAAAAAATGAGTCATTCAAAAACATTAGTTTATAGTCTGACTACTACTATGATTGATAATGGAATAATAACGTCAGGAGTTCAAAGTAATACTGATTAACGGTGGCAATTTCACCGAATATTAATTATAGCTTCCAAAGTTAAACAATTGGAAACTGATAAAACAAATGACCAAATATTTAATTTAGTCAATTCATATTCACGGAGCCATGCGCTACAGTCAGAGATACATGAAGAAACTGCATGTCAGAGATATAATAATTTCACATGTGAAATATTTCCTTATGTAGTTAGAAGCAGTGGCCTGTGGATGAATTTCAAGTATCCAGGGTTTGGGACATTGCCGGATGGTTAAGTAACGGACCTTTTGAACAACACAACGGAAGTGTTAGAAATTGAATGTCAAAAAATACTTGAGAATTATAATCCAACGGACTCACAACCACTTACGCCACAGCAGCGTAATTCTTTTTGTTGTACTTCTGTGAGCCGTACTTTCGTAAACTTATTACGACAAAGACTTCATTGATCCCATACTTAGACACGTTACTTAAAAACTCAAACGGAACGGAGTTATAAAAACTTCTCGAACATGCAACTCCTATTCCATTTTTCACCAGAATTCTTTAACGAAACAAAATTTCTCAATTGAAAAATAGATGTTGGAAAAAATGATTTATTGCAAAACTTTTTTAACTCATATGTTGTGTCCGTAAAAGCAATAGTTTCCTAATAAAAAATTAAAATACAACATTGTGCATGAACGGATCTTCTTTTTGTGAATGGTATCGAAAGAATCTAGTAGGTGGCTGACGTGTTCTAATTTCACAACTTGTGACTTCAATCGTAGTATTTAGAAATTATTCCGCTTGTTTTAACTTCCAATGTAGGCATGTACCAGTTCCATGTTTTGTTTTAATAGAATATCAAATTAAAAATACAGACAAAACAAAATTATGTATGTTTCAACAAAGAAGAATGCAACAAGATCAAACGGAACGGAGTTATAGAAACTGATCGAAATGACCACCTCCAACCATCAGGCAGGAATCAAATCTTCGTCTCATAGACTGGCGCAAATGTTGAAATATTCCTATGTTTTGGATTATCTCGCAGGCTGCAATGTTGCGATTCCTCAAATCATTCACTTATTCAATGGGAGTCGTATGAACCAAGCACTTCAGGTGACCCCAGATGCAAGAGTCCAGGATGTTTGAGTCTGGAGATCTGGGAGGACAAGGTTGAGGTCCTGCTCTGCCCATCCAATGATTTGGATACACGTCGTCCAAGTACTGACGAGCAGTTATGCTGAAAAGGACAGGCGCACCATCGTGCATACACCACATTCGTGGTCGAATAGCTAGTGGAACATTTGCAAGTTGAATGAGAAGCTGCTCCTGGAGGAAATTCGTATGGGTTGCCCCACTTAGCCTCAACGGTAGAAAATATGGTCCAATAATATTTTCGCCTCTAATTCCGACCCACTCGTTAAGTGAAAATTTATATCGATACTGAATTTCTTGAATTGCATGTGGGTTAGCTTTGGCCCATAGATGATTATTATGGGAATTTGTAATCCCTTGCCTTGAAAAGTTCTGCAGTGAATATTACATTTTCAAAAAATTGAGCATTTTGGGTGATCATTTGAAGACTCCATTGACAAGAGTCCACTCGATGGGTACAATCTCGTGGCAAAAGTGCCTGGACCCATTGAATATGGTTAGGATACCAATGGTGATCCTTTAAAATTTTCCAGATTAGTTTATTGCTAACATTGAAAGTATTAGCAATTTGTCTTGTACTTAATTCCGGACGATCATCAATCATATTGAGATCCTCTTCTCTCAGTGCCAACGTTCTTTTTACTCGTGGACGACCACAATCAGTGGTTCGTTTTTGAAAAGACCCTCTTCCACAGAGACGTTGTTGTAAATGTGCAAAAATTGTGTGATGAGGTATCACGCGCTGCAGATACAACTCTGCATAGAGCGGTCTAGCTTCTAAAAAATTTCCATTGACCTAAAATGTATATCGGCCATTTCAGCGTTAGTGTCATATTGAAGATTCAGAAGACACAATTGTACTCTCAACTACCACATAGAAATCGAAGCGACTTGACAGCCACCTACTAGATTCCTTAGATTTCAAAATACTTCGATTGAAGTCACAAGTTGTGCCAACAAAACGTGACAGCCACCTACTAGATTCTTCAGATTTCATTCACAGAGGATCCGTTCATGCACAATGTTGTATTTAATTTTTTTATTAGGAAACTATCGCTTTTACGGACACAACACAGGAGTTGACAAAGTTTCGCAATCAATCATTCTTTTCAAAACAAATTGGCAAATTTTTTTTCGTTAAAAAGTTCTGGTGAAAAATGGAATAGGGGTTGCATGTTCCACCCCTTTGAAAGAACAGAATTACCAAAATATTCATAGTTAGCTTTTTTAATGGTAAAATATGCCCACATAATCCATCCCTCCAACTCTTTAGCAATTTCAAGATTGAACATTTTTTTTTCTCTATTTTGGAAGCTGGTAACTTTTCAAGAGAAGGCCCAAGAGCTTTTGTTTAAATGGAAGTTAGAGGTTATTATTCCGAAAACCATATTTTTTCACAACATT
The DNA here is from genome assembly GCA_018342105.1 of Gonioctena quinquepunctata. Classification (NCBI taxonomy): domain Eukaryota; kingdom Metazoa; phylum Arthropoda; class Insecta; order Coleoptera; family Chrysomelidae; genus Gonioctena; species Gonioctena quinquepunctata. Next base: position 222,287 of record JAFIRS010002154.1, read on the forward strand.
CATACCCTACATGCTCAATTGTTTCAATATTGTTTATATTTATTGACGAAGGTCCATTTTCTGCTTCCACATCACCTTTTTTATAGATTTGTTCGAAATTATGAACAGGATGTTCATAAAATCAAATGTGGAATCATCTTCCATCGTTCAAGATAAACTCTTGTGGGGTATTTATGTTGAGAAGGAAAACATTTCCAATTGAATTTTGCCACTCGAGCCCGTCGCGCTCTCGTGTCTATTGCCTGGCAACAAGTTTTCGAAAATCTGTCGAAACATTTCCTCTTTATTGTCACTCTCTTTTGATATTACAACTGAAAATGTGATATTAACCAATGTTCAGCGTGGCTTTAGCTAGGAAAGTAGTCGTTTTCTGATATATACTACAAGAATAACTTCACTTTTATTGTAGATTTTTTAATAAAAAAAAAAAATATTCCTATCCGATATTCAGTTGAATATATTTTCCTTTCAACCTATATGTAGACCTCTCTAGATTTTTCATATGGTCTCTCATGAATGAACTACCTAACTAAAAAAGTATAGCATCACCAAAAATACATTCGGAAGACTCGAGAGATTTCTGTCTGGTGGCGGAGAGAAAATGAGAGCTTCATGGTGGTTTGAGTATATCGAGGGGGTTAAGTGGGGAACTTTCCCAGAAAAAAATGCAATCAATGTATACATAAGCAGTTTGTTCACCATCAATGATAAGGCCAAGAACTGAAAAAAAAAGATCATTCAGAAATTTTCAACTGTCAACACTCTCCTATAATGTATTTTCTATGGACTGCCAAAAGCGATACTGACAGATATTTTGTTTCGTCCTAATAATTTTCGTTGGATTTTTCAGATGGCTCTACTATTTCAACGTACCGAAAGTCTCATGATCAAGCTCCAACGACTTTCTCAGATTAACTACAGATCACTTCATCAGCTGGTGTTGTTGGAGTTCATCTTTTCCAAATTTAATGGCTTCTGCTTAGCATTTAATGAAAAACCACTTCTCCTCAGATCCATACCAGGAATGAACTCGTCTTCACTGTCTGCCACGGAAACTCTTTTCATTATACATAGTCTTCCGAGGGTTGATGTGAAGTCAGCATTTCATCGTATCGATGCATTCTCTCCAGTGACACTTCGTAGGACAGAATTTGACGTAAATCATTCCACACTTTCTGGTCCAAGGCTACCGATACTTATAGAAAGCTGACGCTAAAGCTCAAGCTGAAGCTATGGTGCCATCGACATATCTCTGTTCACCTTCCTTCTAGTGCTTAAACTATCTGATACCTGTATGAGGACTCTCTAAATGATCGAAGGTGTGTCGGAACGTGGATGTGTCGTCGCAAGTTTTGACGGAAGTGGTGGCACCCTCACCTCACAATATCTTGTGGAATGTCTGCTTCTGGTATATCTAAAACAGTTTCATTTCGATTGGTTATTGTACCTGTTATTCCTGGGTTCAGATTTTCCTAGAATTTCACTAAACATCTGCTTCATGCTGTAAATTTGTGTCTCTAGCTGAGAAAGCTCTTTGATAGATACTTCTCTCACTCTCGGTCATGAAGTGTTGAAAGCCGCTTTTTTCCTCAAGAAACAAACCAAACTCCTTTTTTTGACCCCTGTTGAACTGCTCTAACTCCTACCTTTTCCGCTTCTACTCGTACCGAACTGACTCTTTTTTTTATCCCACTGTCTATTTCTTCCATAGTTTTCCAGACTGTTGAAACAGTCACCAATTTCATCAACATCTTCTTTCAGTCCTAGGTTTTGTAACTGAGTTCTGTGATATCTGCTCAAGAAATGCTTTCGGTTGGTCTTGTCTTCCCCCCTCCTCTAGTTTTTCGCTTTTTTGTAGTTCCTTCTGCTTTTCTTTTTTTTTTTTTGTCACCGCTCTTTCTGCTCCTGTACTCCTTGCTCTGTCCATATCTTTTTCTCGTCAGACTTCTGCTTGATAATCCCATCATAGCTCTCATGTCATCTTTGGGTGTATTTTTCGTATTCACAAAGAATTTTTCTAGAATCTGCCAGTAATATCCTTGACTCTGACACTAACTGCTACGAATTTGGAGTTTGTAGCTATGAAAATATTGAATCTGATCATTGTCCATTCATTCACAATCCACATTACAAAACTGTTATGAAATATCACAATTAAATAACTTAGTCGAAATCCATGTCCTCGTATTTACAACTGCACTGCACTTAATATTCCCTTGAATTCGCTTTTCTCAATATTACTTCAATTTGAACGGATCAACTGACTTCGCCACGTTCACAGCCTTGATGAAGCAACCCCAACCCCTTTAGGTGTATAAAAATATATTGATCAAGACCCATGTATTTGTATTAACGTGATTCTCACAACATCCATAATGTGATTCTCAAAACATGATATTCCAATAAAACTAGTGAAAGAAAAATGAGAATATGTTAGGAAGAAAAATAAATGAATGAAAGCGCGAGAAATCTGAAAAAAAATTTAATGAATGAAATATAAAAAATTTCCCAAGGAATCGTGAGCTATTTACTTTCTTTCTCTCTCTACTACACTGTTCTTGAAATCCATTGAAACATATCACAATTTTCTAAATATCTGGATGTTCATCATCATCATACAAGAAATGCGAAGCTGCTGATTCAACCTCGTTACAGATTGTCAAATTCACAGAAAAACTCCCTGAATATAAATCTCCACAATCATATACCTAAATTGATTTGTTCGAAAATATGAACAGGATGTTCATAAAATCAGATGTGGATTCATCTGCGACTGAAAGATAAACTTAAGTCACTATCTTCCATCGTTCAAGATAACGTATGGTGTGGTATTTATGTTGAAAAGAAAATCAAATAACTATCTGAATGAAAATGCAAATTTTCAATTTCAGATTTTTTCTTTTGAGTTAGGTCCTTTCAGAATATCTATCAGATGTAGTTCAATGTCCAGGGTGGCTTAAGCCGGGGAAGTAGTTCACAAACAAAAAATTCATTTTTATCGTGGATTTTTCAATTCACAGAAAAATCTTTCTATTCAATATTAAATTGAGAATGTTTCCCTTTTCAACATATACCTGAAGTTATCAATCACTCTACCATGAATCGTTTAAACTCAAATTGAATAATTTTTATTGAAAAACTGTTTTTATAACTCTGAGGAATATCTTCACTTTGATTTCTGATTAATGTAATTCTTGTCAACTTGCCAGGGTTATACAATAGTAGGCATATTGTGTTACTAATTTCATGCAGAGAATATTTTCCACTTTCAATCTGTTTGTTTGTTAACGATGTTATATAGTTTCAATAATTTCAATTGCATTTTTTAATTTGTGTTTGTGTGTTTCCCATTTTTATTTAGTAAATATTTCTATTATTCTACGTGTGTATTCAACATTTAATGTAAAATTGTCCAATAAAAATAAATATAAATAAAAATATAAATAAATCTATTTCTCAATGCCATAAATACAAAGCATTCCTTTTTCTGCTGCATTAATTTCCATTAAAATCATTTGCGGTCGGGGACCCTGTCGTGAAGGAAGTTCCTTACGCTTTTTTTCAACTCCGAGTTCTATTCCATCATATTCGATTCACATTATACCATGCAATACTATACCTTTATATCCTTTTTCCAGACTCCTCTGCCACAGTGAAAGGTATTTCATTCCTGATAATACTATTCGTTACATTATATCAAATTGACGTGCCACATATTCAAAGTAACCCAGCAAACATGAATGAGCGGTAAATAGACGGGCTGTTGCTTTTAACTGCGGTAAGATATCGGCAGCGGCACACCGATGTCGATGAATAATTGGAATTATATCAGTTTTTCCGCTTTGGCTGAACATACGCATATTTATTATGGATGTTTTGAATTTAGCCAGAAATTACCCCTTAAAGATTTTCGATAATCGCGCCGATGTCGTTTTGACACAGTATGTGGCATGACGCGCCGCACCGCTGCGACTTCTGTAATGAGATTGCAACATTGGCATTACTGAATATCACGTTGGCAGTTGGCCCCACTGCTGATTTCGTGTGGGATGTAGGATGTCAAATCGGGTATCTTCTATTTTGTCTGGTCATTGTGGTATATGGTCATGAAAAATAATCACACAGTGGCGAGAATTTTTTCAGATTTGTATGTTATTCTATCTATTCGGTGAAATATTTTTCCAGGACAGTTTGAAATGCAATATCTGGGAAATATGGATGAGTATCTTGGAAACCATTTGAGATACAATTAAAATGGTTGAAATGGGAAAAAAATTGTCTGTTTAGGTAAATAGGAACGATCTGGCTCTACATTTTCAGAAATCCTCTACAATTAGAGGTTTCAGAGAGTGAAAACAGTGAATTGTATATATTTTGTTCATGAATCAGCCGATTCTGAATGTTTGGTGAATTTATTGTGTATAATAATGACCTATCTTCATCGAAGATCCACTGTTTCCGAAGATATTGTTCTTAGTCGCTTATATGGGCCATTTTGATTTCATTGAAACCTTCTCTATGCTTATTGCTTTCAAGATACGCTATACTTCCATGTACTGCCTTTTGAATTGAACGCCCCTGTGTATTTGCAAAGATCATTGATGAAATCCCAACAGTGGAATGACGCGGTTGATTAGTAGGATACCCGCAATCGCATCATAATCTGTACCATGCAATATGAGTTCATCTCAACTCTGTCTATCCGCTGAAGTCCCGCTATGTTATGAAGCGGGTGGTAGTCTGGAGGCCTACTGATGGCCGTCGCGACACGGGCTAGCCGGGCCGACGACGTATCATGATAATGGCCCGCTTATGTTGTCTGTCGGCTGTTTTTGAAGTGCCTCTAGAGGCCCACGCGTAGCATGTTTGCTGGGAAACCAATAATCCAACTTCGGCATACAGAATACATAATAAATGTTGTCAAAAAAAAAAAGGTATAATTATCCATAGAAACGTAATACAGAAATGTAAATGTTACAAAAATATATTCCACTTATTACCACTCAACAATAATATCCGACTTTGCATAGATACCCACTCATGTATGATTTCAAATTTCCCGAGCAGAACAGCAGTTGGGAAGGTTTCGTACACCTTCGGACTCGTAAGAGCAAGGTTAGATGCATGTCATACAGACTGGTATATAATAGAAAAAAAAAGAGAGAGAGAGAGAGAGAGAGAGAGAGAGAGAGAGAAAAAAAGAAGTCGCATGGAGGGAGCATAACGCTTTATTCTTACGAGACCATTTCTACAAGTCAACCGCAAGGCGCGTAAAGGACCTTTGCCCTAAAAATATGAGAGGATTTTTTTTTATATTATTCATATTGGAAAATTCGTTATTAATTGAAAAAAAAAACATTAGTGGGTGCGAATGATATCAGTGCACTGTATTCATGAAGAACTGAGGAATTATGTTCATTCAGAATTGTAAAATAGCAAATCGTGAAAAGAAAAAAAATGGGAAGAAGTGAATAAACCTCATGTTCCTAGAAAATATTCCTGTACGTTCCTGGGCACGGAAACTCCTTGTCGCTGAACTCCACGGTGATAGATTATCACGGGCAAATTCCATGAACTGGGGTGTAGGAATGCTGAGAAATTTGTTTTTCCAGGAAAATGTCTGAATCTTTGGCTTAAGCAACAATCGTTTCGAAATCGCACGTTGTTCTGCTTCTGGGAATGCATTCGTGCGCCAGATCATTGATGGTTGTCCATCGCGAGACTAAGAAGGTGTACTTATTCAGGAGATAATTATATCAATACAAAATCATTTTCGTTTTATTTTTCATTTTAAATTTGGGGGAAAATTTAATGCACATTAGATTAGATATTCAATTTGTTACAAAAACCGAAGCTATATAAATGTACTAACAAAACTGTTCGTCATCTTCATAACAGCCACATCGAAGCTCTGTTAGGGATATTCGAAACTCACAGAAAAAGTTCTTGATTACTCTCGTTCCGGACGTCTATCGTCTCGATGGATTTGGAAGGTAGTATTCACCTGGAGGCGATTAAAGGTACAACCCATAGAGAAACTAAAAATAGAGAGAGTTGTCAAACCTGAAAAAAAATTTGGCACCACGTTTAGAAAGTGGCGACATAACTGGCCGAACTAAGTTAGTACAGGCGGGTTTTTAAATGTATTACTTTTATATGGTTGATATGGTATATATTTCATAAGTGATCGACTTGCCATTCCTGTATTTCATATGAATGGTTGTATCATATGAAATACAGGGATGGCAAATCGATCACTAATAAAATATATACAGTAATCGATTGGTAGACTGTTAGTTCGTGGTTGAAATAAAGTTTCAAAATAAATCTTTGTTTCATGATATCAAGAACAAAATAAAACTTCTTATAAAATAAGAATAATAAGTTTAACACCATAAAAAAACATTTTATTTTATCTAGGACAAGGTACAACTACAGACAAAACAATAATTATACTCTGAAAAACAGCATAATTAAAAATATTCGTCAGTCTTATCATGAAATCAACCAAAATGAAAACAAATTACATTTACAACATACCTTCAATAATTTTGTTAATTTATTAGCACAAATGAGAACGAGTAGGTATAACAAATACTCCAGTTTGATGATAATCATTGAGTAGACCATGTACTTCGTACTTCATCAAATGGTGATAGGAAATGGAAACTTTTGGATGGAAAAAGTACCAATTTGTGAAAAAGTTCTGCAACTGATGGATGGAAATGAGTAACAGCTTGTGGAAAGCAGCTTATATTTTACCTTGTAGAAGACTATTTCCAGGAATTTCAGCGTCAACTCTAATAACAAAACATTCTATTTTCGATGTTGGATTCCGAATTCAAGTCCATAGTATAATTTCTATCATTAATTCTTCGATGACAATAACAGTAGAATTATTCTGAAATTATTACGTGGTTCGTCATTTTCTGACAAACGTCGAAATTGGAAAATTATCATTTCATCATTCGTCTGTTGATTGCGGGCAGCGCCTCCATGCGCGACTGGCCGTACCAAAAACTTGGTGGTCAAGATCGCCAATGTTTCAAACAGTCTCTTTATTTTTAATTTGTCTATGGTACAACCATTCGAAAGAACGTGAAAACCTTTGAAATCCATTGAAACGATGGACGTCCAAGACGAGAGTTATCAGTAAGCATATCGTCTACAACCTTCTAACAGAATAAAAAAAGTTCTATATCAGAATTCAATTATCTCAAGTTATATAAGATAGGTGATGGAATATGTATGGTAGGTAACTATTATATAAAGACATATGTTCATTCGGCTATTATGTAGAACCATTCTATGTTGAAATTTTGAATACCTAATTTGAAAAAAAAATCAGAATGAGTGTTCAAATAACAGTTGACTTTCATCGAATTGGATCGAGTTTCTCCATTCTGAAAAAAAATCAGGGCATTGACTTCATTCTGGAATAAAACAACGAAACCAATATATGCATCTGCGATTCCACGAACCCACCCAATCATCGCCTCTCAAACAACGAACAAGTGTTATTTCGTTTCAGAGTTTGAATTATTCATGTGAATTCTATTGAAACTCTCCCTCTACGTAAATGTGGGGACGGCATTCCATTAAGAGAATAAATTGAAGGGTAGATTTTATTAATGAAACAAATGGTTTATTTGGAAAATTATATTTATATTATATATATATATATATATATATATATATATATATATATATATATATATATATATATATATATATATATATATATATATATATATATATATATATATATATATATATATATATATATATATATATATATATATATATATATATATATATATATATATATATATATATATATATATATATATATATATATGTATATATATAAACAGGGTGTTCCAAATTAAGTCGGCACCATTGCCAACTCCGTTATTATTGATGCTACGATTTCGGTTAAATGGGCAAACTGGTAGCATTTTCAGTGGCCTTCTCGATGCCGAAAACAAAAAAAAATTGACAGTCGCGTTGTCATAATATTTCATAAAATGATATTTTTTCCAATGGAACATCCTATATTTTTTCATCCATTTCGATTCGTAATAACATTCTCAACAACAAAGCTCATATCACTTTTCTTCCTAAAGTGGAAAATGAGCGACTTATGTGGAAATATTTATTTCTTTCACTAGTACACAAAATTTCTTTGTTTTGGCGAATAAAACCCCATGATTGTCCAAACACCCATTTTTTGTACATATACGAATGGCAATATTTTGTTACTAATAGTAAAATAAGACAGTGAAAAGAAAAAATTGCGCTGGGATGTGAACTCGTGAAACCGGTGATCATCATGTCGCCAAAACAAAGAAATTTTTTGTAGTAGTGAAAGAAATAAATATTTCCACATAAGTCGCTCATTTTCCACTTTAGGAAGAAAAGCTTTGTTGTTGGGAATGTTATTACAAATCAAAATGGACGAAAAAATATAGGGTGTTCCATTGAAAAAAATATCATTTTATGAAATATTATGACAACGCGACTGTCAATTTTTTTTTTGTTTCCGGCATCGAGAAGGCCACTAAAAATGCTACCAGTTTGCCCATTTAACCGAAATCGTAGCACCAATAATAACGGAGTTGGCAATGGTGCCGACTTAATTTGGAACACCCTGTATATATGATGAGATAGTTTCTGTCCGTGTTCTGTGTTCTTGGTCCTCAACAGGTCAAATTTCACGACGTTTCGGCAAATTCACATTTGCCACCTTCAGGTGATGCCTCGTTCATTCAACTGATGTTTACGTGTTGTTCTCCTGAATCTTCAGGATCTGTTTCCTCCGTTCGAGCCCTGTTGCGTGTGGAGCTGGAAGATGTCGTTGTTGGATGCAATGTTCAATCACGTGATTCAAATTGCATCCTGAATATTGATCGTCATTCTGTAGCTTCTCGTATTTCTGAGTAATGTCTGACTAACAATGTCCGAGTGCATTGAATTGTTATCCTTTTGTATCTATAAGAGATGACGAATTCCTCGATAGATGGTTTCCTCTCCGATGGATCTTCAATGAAAGGCTCATAATCATTTTCAGAGATTTTGTATTATGTCTCTTGTTAAGTGAGGATATTTGTCTCTCTGGTTTCCTAGACGATTGGTGATCTTTCTGACTATGTTTTCCTAATGGCTTGACGTCTGTCTTTTCCAGGTAGGTCGATGGGTCTGTTGATATTTTCTTGTAGTCTGGATCATCTAGCTATACAATCATTTTGGTTGCCTTTGTAAGCCGGTAAAATGATGATATTTCCGTTTTTTGAAAAGATTCCAGTGCTAAAAATTCTTCGTGAGGAATGTTTGTCCTCGGTGGTTTCGAATTTCGTCGTATATACGCGATGCCTTGTCGAATCGACTCCTTTGTGTCTTTTCCACTTATTCTCTGTATGGTTGATTCTACGTTGCTGATAATGTTCTCAACTGGTATAATGAGGTGGTGCGATGATAAAGTTGTCACCTTTAGATAGAACTCCTGTGGCAGCTTCGTTCAGGAGATGGTCTGACAAATTGTGAACCACTCTGGAGTCTTCTATCCTTGGGGTGCTTTTGTTTGGTTTCTGGGTTGAGCTGAGATGATTGAACTTTTGTCTTTGATTCTCAGTGGTGGTGTTCAACTCATTTTCAGCTCATAATTCCGCCAGTGTGTCGATCTTTTCCTATAACAGAGGGTGGATTTTGTTACTCAAAGTTAAGTGAATCCCCAACAGTTTTGTGTCTGTTTGGTCCAGTTGAGTTCTAGATTGATGGGTGTTTTCCCGTAGAGGTGCAGAACTTCTGAGGGTGTTCTAGTTGCTTCCTCTGAGTGTCCCGGAGCAGCCGCAGTAAATGGGGAGAAAATTGAAAGTAAAAAATACCAAAATTTACAACAACTTTAATTTTTTTTATCCTGTTGCCATTGAGACTTTTGGAGTATTCGGTCCCAATGCTTTTGAATTCATTGGAGACATAGAAAGACGGATAACAGAAGTGACCAATGATAGAAGAGCAACTTCATTTTTGATCCAAAGAATCAGCATTGCGATCCAGAGGGGTAATGCCGCTTCTGTTTTGGGAACTATTCCTTCATCTCGTCAACTGAATGAATTATTTTTAAATCCTCAAAGGACGATTTTTCCTATGGAGAGTTCATATAAATCCCTTGGTTCAGTTCTTGATGATGACTTGTCAAAATCAACACGACCTTCCATATCTCCATGTAATTCTTCATCGAACAGCGTCATCTCCCTTCCACACATATCCAGTGCCAGTAAAAATCATCGTATCAGAGAGCACAGCTCTGTTAGTTATAACACCATCAACTCCCTAGTACACGGAAATGCCAAAATTCCTGGTTTGAATGGTCTGAAAAACATTGGAAATACCTGTTTCATGAACAGCATTATACAATGTTTATCGAACACCAAATGGTTGCTCGACTATCTGCGAAAAGACGAGTATATGAGGGATATCAACACAAGCATATCAAATATGAAGGGTGCTTTGATAAAACAATTCGCGTTAGTGATAAAAGATCTTTGGTTGAGAGATTCGTCTGATGAGGTGGTAAATACTGTTACCTTTAAAAGCCAGATACAAAAATTTGCACCTCGTTTCATGGGGTACGCTCAACAGGACGCTCAATAATTTCTCAGATATTTACTGGAAGGTCTTCATGAAGATGTAAACAGAGTGACAGAAAAGCCCAAACCTACCTTGAAAGAAATCGATGAAATATTGAGTGACCATGAAAAGGCACAGGAGTCTTGGTCAAGATATCTTAGAATGGATAACTCGAAAATTGTTGATAATTTTGTTGGTCAACTGAAATCATCGTTGAATTGTATTTCATGCGGATATTGTTCTGTCTCTTTTGACCCCTTCTGGGATCTTCCACTTCATATCCCACAGAATACTGACCAGCTCAGTCTTTCACAATGTTAAGACTCGTTTACCAGGGAAGAAATTTTGGACGGCGAAGAAAAACCAACTTGTTGTAATTGTAAGGAAACGATAAAATGCACAAAGTCATTATCTATATATAAGTTCCCCAAAATATTAGTAATTCACTTGAAACGATTCTCGTCGATGGGGAGATTTATGGGAAAACTAAATGCCACCATTGACTTTCCTCTCGAAGGTTTAGATATGAGAAATTATGCAGCAGATAACGTAACACCGTGTCTTTACAACTTATATGCTGTGTCCAACCATAGTGGAACAATATATAGCGGACACTACACGGCTTACTGTAGGCACCCTTATGCAGGCACATGGTACAAGTATAATGACTCCAGAGTATCACCGATATCCCCAAAATCCCTTATAAGTGGAGAAGCACTCGTTCTCTTCTATGAGCAAGAGAACACCCAATCACACCTTTAGTTTTTCAGTTTTCCATTTTCATCCATTTGTTAAAAAATATTTTTATATCCTTAACACGTTGAGTGCCGTATGTATCCAACATGGATACTCGAGATACGGTGTTTCCATGGCCGTGTGTATCCGTGGCTGATACACAACTATTTCTGTTATTTCAGCCGCATGTATCGACGTTGGCTGCATGCCTTGTGTATATCTTTATGTGGGCTTTCGCACCACGGCCTGGCATACCCAAAAGCATATTTGACCTGTATATTTTAAATTTGGCCTGTTTATTATATTTGAGGCCCTACACATGAATAATGGATTTGGCCTGATATACCCAATTTTCCGCTTCCACGGTGGCACTCAACGTGTTAATAATGAAATGAAAGTATAGTCAAATTGTTAGATTAGGGATAACATAATGATAATTTTATAAAATCATTAGAATAAGTTAGAATAACAAACAGTGGTATAGAAAGTGGAAACAAATTTTAAAATTTGTGAAAAGAAACAAAATGTGCGGGTTGCCAAGAGAAAATGTAACAAGCTTGAGAAGATGAAAATTGAAATGTAAATACGAAACCAGATATGAAATAAAAAAAAAAAATATAACAAAAATCAAGAAAAAACAGGCAGAACATCTCAAACCGCTATAACCGATTCACATACAGATGGAAAAATAAGCAAACTAGAAGAAACCAAAGTCCAGTCCATGCCAATCCCAGGAACAAAAAAGGGGGTTATTTGCAGTGAAACTGTATGTTTCAGTAAGCACGAACACTTCCAAGAGGCAGGAGACCACCACCAAGGAAGAACTGCAAGGTATTTCATAAGCTGAACTTAATACAGTGCAACGAATCAGGTCCAGAAACTTATATTGTGTCTTTTCTTTCGAACATTTTATAACTTTTCGATGCTCACAGACTTTTTCATAACATTCAAACGTTCATTTAACTAGTATGAATGAATGAATGTGAGAAATGAGAGGGATAATGATGATAATAATAAAATATATAATGGGATAAGGTAATACGAGTAATGAAAAAAAGTAAGACAACATGGCCGGAGTTTCATGTTTGTTATGATAGGTATTCATTCTGAAAATTAATAAATAAAAAGGAAATCACTGAAACGAATCTACCACAATATAAATATATGAAAAGGTACCAATCACAATAAGTGGCGACCACCGCGGCCAATTACAATTATAAATTAAATTATATATGAATAATCAAGAACCTATCTCTACAATATATATATATATATATATATATATATATTATATCTTATATATATATATATATTTATATATATATATATATATATATATGTATATCCGTAATACTATTTTGCTTCCATATCATAACACATCACATTACATTTTGAGTACATGACTATATTGCTTCCGTATATCGGACGCAAAATAATTTGTGCTAATATCTACCTATCTGAAGCAGATAATGAAAACGTCGTTACAGATTTTGTTCATGCTTCTGCAGAATAGTTTTATTTCTCTATAAATATTAAGAGATGTCAGTAATGGCAAAATTATGGGAAGCAAAGAAGTGTGCTTCATAAAAGAAGATATACACATTTACTACCATATAATTCCATCAGAGGCAGTAGTAAATATACGAAATGAATATTGGTTTTTCCCTTCGCATAATATTTTGCTTCCGCAAGTTTGGCAACTGTGTTTATAGTTCAAATCGAATGGGAGATATTTTCGGGGGTCAAAAATTATGAAACTTTTGTCATAATTCATGAATTTTTTTTAGAGAAAAAACAAAATGGCGGCTCCAAGATGGCGGACGAGAGTTGTAATTATAGTCCGTTTCGTTCAAAATTGGTATGTGGGGGTTTTTGGGGTCGGAGATTATGAATTTTTTGTCAAAATTCATAAATTCAAGATGGCGGCTTCAATATGGCGTACGGGTTTTGTGATTTTGGTCCGATTTGATTCAAAATTGGGATATGGGGGTTTTCGGAGTCGATGATTATGTCTTTTTATTATTATTCATGAATTCAAGATGGCAGACGAGTATTGTGATTATGGTCCAATTCAATTCAAAATTGGTAGGGGGGTTATTGGGGTCGGAGAATATGCAATTTATGACGAAACTAATGAAATCAAGATGACGGCTCCAAGATGGCGGACGAGGTTTGTGATTATGGTCCGATTCAATTCAAAATTGGTATGAGGGTTCTCGTGGTGGGAGATTATGCAATTTTTGTAAGAACTAATGAATTCAAGATGGCGGTTCGAAGATGGCGGACGAGTTTTGTGATTATGGTCCGATTCCATTCAGAATTGGTATATGGAGGTTTTTGGGTTTTGGTATTTGGTTTCAAAAAGCTTGTCGCGCGAATTGTGATGAAATTAATAATTCACAAGTTTACCAGTCATTCATTGCCCACATAATTAATTGGTATCTATTTCCATGAATACTACGTACGATAAGCTTTTTGAATTCAAATAATTCAACAGAAAATCATTAAATCATTGTCAGCGATTACTCAAATTTGTTTTATATGTTTAAGTACACGGCATACATAAAAGTTTGTCTTGAAAAAGTTTTCTTAATAGTTATTTATTCAGTTTTACTTGTTAGTTCGTTCGTTCGTTGAGATCAAATCTTGCAAGTGCATTTTGACCGAATACCTATTTCTTCAGACCAATTTTGGAGAGAATACAAGTATTCTGCATGTCTCGCGAAATAATTCGACAGTTCATTTTATCTTGAAATATTTACTTACAACTGTTGGACTTGGCAACACTGCCGGAAGCAAAATGGACAGTAACGTGTCTTGAAAATATACAGCAGGACGTAATTTGGTACAATTGTGAAAATATTCGGTTTCAAAATGAACCGTACTGCCTACGGAGTCAAAATGACTAGAATATGTGAAATTAAAATTTTTTTTTTTTCACATATAGCTTTCAAAAATACCACACTATATATATATATATATATATATATATATATATATATAATATATATATATATATTATTAATATATATTTATTTTGGGTAGTAAGGTTTTTTTGAATCCTGGTATATGTTTATCTTTTTGGTGGGAAATTCTTGGAATTGGGATTTTGTTGTTGGAATCTAAATTCATATTATGGGATTATAGACGTCTCATTGGCCATCTTCGTTTCTTAGTCTTCTTCACGTAGGTGTACATTCTAAATACATAGTGTTTAGACTATTGGTGATAGTAATGTATCTTCTCCCTTTGCTTATTGGTCTTCAATGTTTTTCATATTCACAGTGAAGATGTAGGTAAAAAAACAGAAAAATAATCTTGAGTAAAGCCGGTACAAAAAATACACCATTCAAGTTCGACTTGTTTATAGATTCTATGTTGGGTGAACAGTAATGTAATACTACCACCTTTCAGAAGAAACATTTCAAATGTCCATTGATTTATGGTGAAAATTTCTGACTTCTCAGCGAGAAATCTTTAAGTTGAATTTATTTGCCAGTATAAGCTAATCTGTTTCACCTGAGAATCAACATAAGATTTCAACATATATTGAACTTATGTGAAAAACAAAAATCGATTCTAATCATCAAAGAAGTCACCCAAAATTTGAACAAAACAAAAAATTCCTAAAACTAATCCACAGATTATGGTTATCAAATCTGACAGAAGCAACAGAACGGTAATCATCAACAAAACAGATTATGAAGAAAAAATGGCAAACCTCTCAACTGACAATACAAAAAAATAAAGTCTTATCCCACTAAGCGAATCCAAACTCAAAACAACAACATAGTGAGAAAATGGCACAAATCAGGGCTGATATCTGACATTTCAGAAAAACAACTGATAATAAATAACGCCACATCTCCAAAAATTTACGGAATCCCAAAATCACATGAAGGAAACCATCCCCTTAGGCCGATCGAATCTAGCCTTCAATCCCCATTCTATAACATGTGGAAATTCCTGGCCAACACCTCATCAAAAATAGTCGGACAGAACGAATACTATATGAAAGACTCCTCCGAAATCAAAACGTCCATCGAAAGTCGAAATTCCTGAGAATCACACCCTAATTTCACTAGACGTCATATCCCTATACACCATTATATCAAATGACCTCGTAAAAACCGTTCTGAACAAGGAATGGCACAGCCTAGAAGACCACACCCCACTAACACAACATGAGTTCATCAAAGCGGTGGAACCAAGAGGATTTTTCCCAACAAATTTTGAGTACAATCGCCAAGATCATTATAGAACATTTAGAAGAAACAATCCTGGATGAATTGAAGTTCAAGCTTCCATTCTTCGAACGATATGTTGACGACTACATAACAGCTGTTCCTAACGAATATATCAACGAACACCTCAATGAGTTCACTAGTTTTCACAGTGATCTTCAATTCACCTTAGAAAAAGAAACAAACAACCAAATCAACTCTCTTGATCTTACTCTAATAAATAAAAATAACAACATCAACACAGAATGGTACGCAAAACCAACTTCATTTGGTTGGTACTCAATCCACAACTCCAATCATTCTCACTCCCAAAAAATAAGGTGTAATAATAAACTTAGCTGACAGAGACCTCATTTGAAGTAGCCCAGAACTAGGAAAAAACGCATTAGTTAAAATCCGCATAACACTCACAAACAACAATTACCCCATCAATCTTATCAATAAAATCATAAAACAACGGACCCACAAACTGTATAACCCAACAGAACCAGAAATCAATAACACCACCACAAATATTTTCAACGTCATTCCATATATTCCAGGCCTATCAGAGAGCATAAAAAACATCTTAAAGAAACATAATATTCTGCGAGCTACAAATCCCACAATTCACCAAAACAACTGAACACCCCTTCAAAAGTCAGGACAAAAAATGAAGAAGTCCATGATCATATATAGTATCCCGTGCAATGACTGCAGTCAAATCTACATCGGAATGACGTCCCAACTGTCATGTAATAGATTAAACGGCCATGAATACATGGAAGGTTTTAGTACAACCCTTATCAAGCACAATTTAACCAAAGATCGCAACTCAGATTTCAATAACACAAAAATACTCGCCTACGAGAACAACGAAGAAAAAAGAACTAAAACTATATATATATATATATATTTATATTTGAGTTTATACAGGCCCGTTTCCGTACATACTGCCCACGAACCCAGACCAAATCCTACGAACTCAGACCCGGCTTCGGGCTTGACAAGGTTTTGCTATGTAAAACTGTCTAGGAGGGTTGGGACGCACACGGGACGAAATAATGGCCGGGTTCGGAAAAGCGGTGAAATAAAGTTTTTTATACTGATTTATTTCCATCACTGAGCGTGTAGGCGGCGCTTCCGCTGGGGAAGCATATGGTATATAATGCCATGCATTTTACCGACGAATACCAACCCGAAATTTGGCAGCAGCGCCGTTTATGAGTTGACGAAGTTTCAGCAGCAAGTTTGAACCCTGTTGTCGATATATTGTAATTTTTGATTATTTGAGGATACCTTTTTTTCACGAAAAATTATATTTGAAAGACTAATTTGTTGACAGCTCTGTTCACTATATTCCTAAAGATTCTCCTACAAATAAACATTGAGCAACAAACAATTATTTGAAATGGATATTTTCAAAGTTCAGCTTTTGAAAAGCTTTTATTCAACTTGCTTTGTTCATATACCTGTCTATCTCCTGTTCAAAACTTGTTAGTGAATTTTGACCCAGTTCTAGTCGTTTGATTAACTTGAAATCTGGCAGTTTTTCATAATTCCGGTGACAATGCATTATTAAATTTTTGTTAGCGGAAAAACAGAATGGCGGCTCCAAAATGTTGGGCAAATTATGTGATGATGGTCTGATTCTAATAAAAATTGGAATGTGGGAGTTTTTGGGATCGGAGATCATGATTATTTTGACAAAGTTCATAAATTCAATATGACAGCTCCAAGATGGAGTACGAGTTTTGTGATTATGGTCCGATTCTTTTGATAATTGGTATGTGGGGTTCGTTGGTATCGGAGGTGACGGAAGAGTTTTGTGATTACGGTCCGATTCTATTCAAAATTGGTGTGGGGGTTTTTGGAGTCAAGAATTAAAAAAAATTGCGAACGAGTTTTGTTGTTGAGGTCCGATTTCATTCAAAATTGGTGTGAGGGTTTTTGTGGTCGGTGATTATAATTTTTTTGTCAAAATTCATAAATTCAAGATGGCGGACGAGTTTTTTTTATCATGTTCTGATTCTATTCAAAATTGGTGTGTGGGGATTTTTGAGGTAGATTTTTTGTCCAAATTCATCAATTCAAGATGGCGGAGGAGTGCTGTGATTTATTGGACGATTTTATCTTCAAATGGTATCTAGAAATTGTTAAGGTCGAATAATATAATTTTTCGTTAAAATTCGATAATTCAAGATGACGGATTTAATGACTAAAAAGAATTGAATAAATATTATTGAGAATATTTTTCAATGACAAGCTTTTATTCTAATGTACTGAAAAGGAAAAATAACAGATTAAAAAGCTTGCCGCGCAATGTTTTCAGATAGATAATAAAAAATTGGTATTCCTGCGCGACAACCTCTTCAATCTGTTACACACAGAATGACCCACGTCACACATTTGAAAAACTTAGTTTTTTCTTTTTGGTGCATTCAAATAAAAGTGGTAGTCGAAAAGTTTTTTTCAATCACTTGACTTTGGAACAGATTTCATTGGGCTGAAAGTCTTATTATTATTATTATTACATGAAGGAAAGAAACGAATCCAACCAGAATATATAGTTGCACTCTGTATTTGCTGTCTTTAAGTTTCAAATGTTGCAATTGGAATTTTTCCCATTTCAAATCGACTCTGAATTCCCAGGTGCTCTCCATTTGAGTGACCATGTGTTAAAACTCGTTTTCACCGTATAACGCCTTTATTTTAATCACCCTAAAAACAACACCAAAAATATAATAATAATCTCTCGCCGTTCGATACGATCGATCACACCAGAATGTCCTGTCGCCCGTCTCGCTCCCCGCTACGCCGCTAGGAGAAGTCCAGGGTCGGCCTGGCCCTAGACATGGTATCGCCCTCGCACAGCCCTCTTCTCGAAAGGGGGCACACCCGCCCGTTTGGGTTGGAACACTCGGCCATCCTGAAAAATTAATGTCCTCGTTAATTGCAAATCAACTTGCTCGACCGCCGGTCGTTCTCATTCGCCTTCCAACGCCATTCTCTCATTCAGTCATACGTCGCCATTCTTCCCTCATTCGCCCTCGCCAATATTCCACCCATCGTCAGAATCAGAGTCATACTCTATATCATTAACACCATGATATCGCCTTAATGAATCTACAGCAACAGTCGCCGTGAATCGTTTATAACCTCTAACGCCCTTAATCGCCTCAATAATGTATCGATCATTACCTAGCACCTTACGCACCCTGTAAGGGCCATCGAATTTATTCGCCAATTTGTTACTCATGCCTGTACCCGCCTTTTTGGTAGCAGCGCTGCGCCAGAGCACTAAGTCACCCACTTTGTATGCAGTTGCAACCTTTCGCCTTCGATCGAAACGCCTTTTCGCCTTTCGTGCAGACTTCTGAAT
Organism: Gonioctena quinquepunctata; assembly: GCA_018342105.1. NCBI lineage: Eukaryota > Metazoa > Arthropoda > Insecta > Coleoptera > Chrysomelidae > Gonioctena > Gonioctena quinquepunctata. The sequence goes on from JAFIRS010002154.1 coordinate 241,256, forward strand.
ATTCTCTTGGGCCTTGACGCGGTCAGCGTTAGTCCTCGCAGATCTCGGTACAACCGGACATGGTCCGGACAATCCGATTGCCCCGAGGTCCGGATAACCAAGCTTCGCACGTTTCTGAGCCGTCCGAGAAGATTCATCATTCGTATCCGCCAATTTACGAGTCTTTCTTTCAGTGCTGTGGTCAGGAGCACTTCCGCCTTTTTCGCAGACGCCTTTTGCTTTTCCGCCTGAAATGAATTCGCCTTCTGGGCAATCGCCGGTCATGGTCTTTTTGTTGAGTAGCCTGGCACTCCTCCGTAGTGCTTTCGCCTGATTCCTCCTGAATCTTTTCGCCCGCCTACGCCTGGAAACCTGTAGAGTAGAGTCGTCACTCCGCTCTTCAGGGTGGGTGTCTTCAGGCATCGCCATGGCGTCGTCTACGCCACCTGCCTGGTCTGCACATTCGACACCCGGAACCTTCACCGCGGTTCCTGGACTTTCGCCAGTCCCAAGACCATCGCCGGTCTTAATGTTATTGTCGCTAGCTAGCTCGCCATTCGCCAAATCAGCTACTCGGCCATGACAATGAGAGAACATCAGTCTAGCAGGGGAGAAATGCGTGCTGGAGTTGACCGCATTGTTAAGGCCCCAGACAACGTCCGGCAGCTTCTCGTCCCACCGACCTTCAGTCTCTGCAGTTGAAGCCAATGCTTCAATTATTGTTCTGTTCGCCCTTTCCACCTGCCCATTCGCCCTAGGTGTCGCCACGGCATTCAACACATGTTTTACGCCCTTTTCAGCCAGGAATTCTTTAAATGTCTTGGAGGTGAACGCCTTGCCTTGATCGGATATCAATCGCCTTGGATAACCGAATTCGCCAAACACCTCATTGAGCCGCCTGATCGCCTCTGTCGCCGTTAATGTCTTAGTGGGTTTCGCCAAAACGAATTTAGTGAACCCATCTACCGCCAGTAGTAGATAGGAGTATCCCCTGACACTTTTGACGAAGGGACCTAAATGATCAATGTGCACCGTGTCGAATGGAATCGACCGCCGTTCAATAGGATGCAAAGACCTTCGCCCGCCCATATGATCCCTTTGCAAACTCGCACCTAAGACATGATCTTGTATATTTAAATACAAATCGCCTCATTTTAGGAAACCAATAGGTTTCTTCGACCAACGCCAGACACCTTTGAAACGCCGGATGACCAATATCATCATGATACCTCCTTAGAATGCCAAATCTCGCCATCGCCGGTATATACAACCTATCACCTTTAGGGTTACACGATAAAGTCGCCCTCGTGTGAGCTTGTAGTTCGCCTTCAGTTCGCCATCAGCTCGCCCATTCGCCAGTAATCGCACAAGCTCTTGCGCCTTTGGATCCTGTAACTGCACCGTCAGGAACCAATCTTCCTCGCCCATTGAAATTATATTTACGCCAATAACCTCCGCCGGTGGATTTCTGCTAAGAGCATCCACATGCTGCATTTGATGACCTGGTCGGTACTCCACCTCCATGTCATACTCCTGAATCGTCAGCCACCATCTAGCAATGCGAGGCACCAGATCTCGCTTGAGCAACGCCGCTCTAACGGCCACACAGTCCGTAACCACCTTGAAATGTACGCCAATAAGATACACCCTGAAACGCCTAACAGACTCGACCACCGCCAAGGTCTCTAACTCATAACTATGATACACCTGTTCCTGCGCCGTTGTCGCCCTGCTGAAGTATTCAACCGGTCTGAGTTTACCATCGGCTCCTTTCTGTAGAAGTATACCTGAAACGCCCAATTTACTAGCATCTGTATGCAATTCAATTTCCGCCTGACTATCGTATGTCGCCAACATGGTCGATCCGCCAATCGGGTCTTCAACACCTTGAACGCCTCTCGTTGTTCGCCAACCAACGCCATGGTTCATTCTTCTTCGTGAGAGAGTCAACGGCTTCGCCAATACTGCAAAATTATATATGAATTTTCTGAAATATGACGCCAATCCCAGAAACTGTCGCACGCCATGAACATCCTTAGGCTCAGGAAAATTCAATACCGCCTGTATCTTTCGCCTACCGGGTCGAATACCATCTGCATCTACCTCATGTCCTAAATACTCAATACGCCTTTGTAGGAAGGAACATTTCGCCAACTTAAGTTTCACGCCCGCCTGTTTTATCAGATTCAATACTACATCCAACAACGCCAGATTTTCTTCTTCGCCTGCCGAAGGAATCAATAAGTCATCCATATACGCCAAAACTTCGCCATACCTAAGTGGACCTAACATCTTATTCACAATTCGCTGAAAAACCGCCGGTGAGTTGGAGAGGCCAAAAGGAACTCTCAGGTACTCATATTGTCCATCCGGAGTAATGAACGCCGTTTTATCCACCGAGTCTGGATGCATAGGAACCTGATGAAAACCCTGCGCCAAGTCCAGTACAGTAAAAACACCTTTTCTCGCCAATTTCGCCAGTTGATCTGAAATCAAGGGGAGAGGGTATCTATCCTTCACCGTGATAGCATTCAACGCCCTGTAATCAACGCACAGCCTCACCTCGCCAGACTTTTTGGGAATCAAGACAATAGGACTAGCATACGCCGATTCGCTCTCTCTCACTACGCCAGCGCCTATGAGAGTTTGCACCTTATCTCGCACCAGTCCCCTCTCCCAATGGGACAACCTGTAAGGTCTGTAATAAATAGGTATATCGCTCGATAATTTAATTTGCATGGTCCCCAGGTGGGTCAGTCCGACATCATCATCTCCTGTAGAAAAGCAAACGGAATAACGCCTCAATAAGTCAAATAATCGCCTTTTACACACCTCTGATACATCACCTACGTTCGCGCCAGAAAGGTCTAAAGTGTTTACAGATATTTGCCTCACCTGAGTTGCCGACGGGTGAGCCGCCTGCACCACGTCTTCGCTGGACAAACATGTCTCCGCCGAGACACCAGTCGTCCTTTCCGCCACTCGATCTGTCCCTCGCCATTGTTGATGACTGTAATACATTCCAGTCGACCGCCCAACACGCCTGCCGGTATGATAATGAGGGATCCTCCTTCAGGGTATTGCTTATTCCCCATATAATATTTCGCGCCGTCGACGCCATCAACTATTTCCACCCTGACCTTACTTATAGTGTTGGGATTAAGTATCGTATCTTCCGCCACCAACACCTTACCCCTAGTAGGTTCGCCTTTGAGCGTGATCCGCCTGATCATCTCAAGTATATCGGGTTCTCGATAGAGGTACGCCTTATTGCCTCTCACCACCATGGACACTCCTTGCTGACTCGCCGAACCGGCCACCAACCTCCACCAAAACCGCAAAGGATACGCCCTTCTCCTTCGTTATCGATGGTGAGTCCCAACCGTTTCGCCGTCGCCAAGGACATCAGATTCTGTTCACTCCCGGTGTCCAGATACGCCCTCACATTCTCGCCATTTACTCTCACCATTTGCCGAAAACAACTGTCTGAGGAATCGGTTAAAAGTCTCACCTGTCGCCTTGAACTGCTCGCCCTATCCTCAGAAGGCCGCCGCCTTGGACATTCCGCCAAACGATGCCCTGACAAACCACAAGATATACACCGTTCCGCCTTAGGTAAGGGACAATCCTTGCTGAAGTGATTCGTCACTCGTTGACAATTGAAGCACCTCTTCATTTTGAAGGATTCGCCACGCACAGGACCGCCTGTCCGTTCGGGGATTGTCAGTCTGGACGCCACCGTTTTGGTTCTGTACGCCTCGCCATGACACCCCTCTAGTCCCGCCAAAAAGGAATTGTAAAGTCCCTCTGGAGTAGCGCAGTTAACTGCGTAAGCGTTCGCCCTCAGGTTCTCCGGCAACCCTCTAATAATGCATGACACCGCATTCTCGCCCTTGATGCCTACCCTGCCACACAACGCCAACTTCGCGTGGTAGTACGTAGTCATGCCTTCCGATGGGAGTTTCCGCCGCTGAACCATCTCTTCCACCATTAAAGCAAAATCTCGTCGCCGTGGAAATGCCGCCTGCAATTTCGCCTTCCATTGGTCCCAAGACAGGTTATACTCGTCCAATTGATGAAACCACCTTTTCGCCGCACCCTCCAATTTTGACTGCGCCAATGTCGACTTAACATAGCTTGACCAGCCATGGATAACGCCTAGCTGATCGATCTTCTGGAGCCACCTGTCTATATTGCTGTCGACATCGTCTGGATCAAAACGATCTACCACCTCAGAACCTAGTGAAAGTGGCCGCCCGTCAAAACCTCCTTGCGCCAAATCGACACTATCGCCATGCCCCGATCTGGAAGGTCCTGGTGTCGCCAAATCGTAGGTTTCACCTACCACCAAGGCCGCCTGCTGCTTAGCAACCCTCTCTATACTTTGCAAGAGACCGCCCGCCAAAAGTTGCTTCACCAGCTCGCCTACTGGTACACCTGAAACATTCGCCTCCGCCCTTCGCCGTGGAGAATCAAGATTTCGACGCCCTTCCCCACGCCTTGGGGTTTCCGTGGAATCCAAATCCTCATCTGCATGTATCTCCAGATGGTCATCGCCTAATTTATCCATGTCCTATAAGGAAAGGAAATGTATAAAGGTTAAGTCGCCAACAATAATGTTTGAGTATAATTTTAACACCCTGTATTATATAACGCCACAATTACTCAATTATATATTTCTCAGTATCAACATTCGCCGGTTGATCAACTCTTTTACCACACCTGGTAATTCGCCAATAAGTATAAATTAAATCAGATACGTCACCAATGATCATAAATCAAAATCAACAAATTCAGTGTTCGGAAAAATTCGCAAAAAATTTTCCCTAATATTCAGCAATAAAAGTAAAATGTTTATAAACGCCAACGAGAAATCGCCATATAAATAATTTATCACCATAAACCCTTGTGAAACGTCAGCGATCGCCAGTTACTGACTAAATCAATTGTATGTTGCTGAAACACCAAAAATATTCCACGCCACGCCTTTTGGAAACGCCCTGTATACAGTAATTTTCTCCTTTCGCCGAACGCCAATGAACAAAGTCACTTTCGCCAAGTGTGAAATAGTTATATTCCCAATAAGGTATATAAATCGCCAAATAATCAATTTCAACAACTAAATATTCATACGACAAAACAATTATATCACCAGTAAATTGTTTTCTTACAAACTGTGTACATGCATGAACACTATATCGCAAGAACGCCAGATACGATAAGTTTTTGCAATATTCGAATCGCCGATTCGTTTCGTGGAAATTTACCGGCTAGCTACAAGCACGATCTTGTCAATCGGACCGCCTGGGATTGTCGTTTCGCCAAATAATAAATGATTTTTGTACTTACAGTTTTGTAGAACGCCAATACACCTCAAATAATCGCCAGGTATGAAGAGAAGTACGCCTTACTATTTTATTTCCTTGTTGGGACGCCAAAAACACCTGTTGGGAAGCCGCCTGCTTGCACACACAAAGAAACTATCTCGAAAATCGCCTTTTTCACCACTTCACCAAGCACGGGGTACTTTATCCACACTTCTGATCTGTTAAAACTCGTTTCACCGTATAACGCCTTTATTTTAATCACCCCAAAAACAACACCAAAATATAATAATAATCTCTCGCCGTTCGATACGATCGATCACCAGAATGTCCTGTCGCCCGTCTCGCTCCCCGCTACGCCGCTAGGAGAAGTCCAGGGTCGGCCTGGCCCTAGACATGGTATCGCCCTCGCACAGCCCTCTTCTCGAAGGGGCACACCCGCCGTTTGGGTTGGAACAATTTTTTTCAAAATTGGCATCTAGGGGTTGTTGGAAACAAAGATTTTTTTTTTTTGTAAAGCTTAAGAATAAGATGGGATTTTTTTAATACACAAAGAATCGTATAAAAAAGAATAAAAAAATTTGTTGAACTACCAAATTTTTTTTTTTTAAAGTGTTTTCATATGGGTTTTTATTCTGTGAATAACAAAATTGGGAAACTTGTACTGCAAGGCTGATTCTTTAGATTTCAATTTGAGAATATTATGCGGGTTGGGTTTTTTTTTAAAAAGGAAAATTTTAATTTTTTTTTCATTTTTTAATGAAACTTGTATATTTTGTTTTTATTTTCATGATGAT